>JBAMJV010002855.1:0-267121 GCA_037951105.1 Echinarachnius parma | reverse complement strand
GCGCACCTGGTTTGGTGGCTACATACATGTGTAATGCATAGCAAAGTAAAACAGTAATTATTTCATGACAATTATCCCCCTATTTTGGTATAATTTTACTTGTTAATTTTACATAAAATGAAGTAATTATTTACGTAACTATCTCAATTTTAACATGCATACTGCATCAAATAAAGCAGGGATCTATAATATAATAAATCAATAATTACATTATCCGGGCTGGCCCTTAAAAATCTCTTTACCATAACAGCCTGATGCAATTAAACATAACTGTCTACCCTATAACCTTTGTCCATCTTTGTATAAATAAACAACTTTTCATTAATGGTAATAACTGTGTACTTTGAACAACAAATTAACAATTCCTCTCGTTTCACATTGCATGTATCACTAATGATAAAACAAGGACATTCGTTCACAACAATGATTTGAATGCTGCGTTTGAACTTACAATAAAATACATTTTATCCTCAGTATGATTCCTACAATTACACTGTTACTAGAGGAATTTCTAACGCTATAACAAACAGGCATCTCGGAGTAAATCTTGTACTAATTAAATGAGTGGACAATCCGTTTACACTCAAGTCATCTTTATAAACATATATATTCCTATACACTCTCTAAAATCACAAACACATTATGTATCAACAATACATCTGGATTACAAACTGTTCAAAATACTTCATCATCAATTGTAACATTCAAGAACAAGTTAAATATTGAGTGATCTTTACCAGTCTGTATAACGTTACAAAAAAACTCATCTTATAAACATTTATTACAACAACCGCTTGTATGTTTGTACAAATGTATACATATATACGTAACTTATATAACAGGTATGCACCAGATTGCATCATTTCCAGTGAAAATTTGCAAAATCTCCCTACCGTGGGAGGGGGGACACCCCCCCTCCCATACCCTCCCCCCCCCCCCCCCCCTCGGGCTTGGTCGCTCCGCTCCCCTCGGAGTTGTGCCCCCCCCCCCCCCCCAATCCCGTTGACCCTCGCTACGCCACTGAGTCCTCATTTTTACTTCAAACTTTTGTTTGCTGTTCCTTTGATTCAGTATGTTTTCTTATAACTAAACACAATGGCCGGTATTCTTAAGTCGTGTCTAAGTGCTGTTTAACTAAACATTTTGTTTAAAGTCCTGTCTAAGTCCCATCTAGCTTTAGTCACCAGGTCGTGACTAACTTTTTCGTATTCTGAAGTCGTGGATTAAGTCAAGTTAAGCTCGAGGTCCAGTCTAAGTCCTGTTAACTTTAGTTGCATGCGAGGGGTTGTTTAAGTTATGTTTAAGAGCGCGATTATGCTGCTTTTGCAACGTACAGCACACTCTCCTGTACTCTACCGGGAAGTTGCGGCGGAGGATAACGGTACGTGCACCCTCAAATGTAAAATAAGAATGGCCGGATTTGTTCTCATGTTGCCCTATCATTTGATTCGATAATATTAACTAACCTGAAATATCCAGCTTGTAAGATAAATTTTCTGCTTTATTTTAAAATTTAATCAACCGAAAAACTCCGTGCTATTTATACGATTGCGATCAGCGATACGATATCGGCGATATATTCAATCGATAACATGAATTGTGTTTATCGTCTGTAGGGCTAGCGCAGCGCAATCGCGTAATAGCGGCATTACGTCAGAAATGCCTACAGAGCAATGCGCGAAAGTCCTGTTTAAAGTTGAACAAATGTTTAGTTAGTCAGGACTTAGACACGACTTCAGAATACGAAATTTAGTTAGACACGACCTCGCGTTTAAGTCCTGTCTAACTAAACAGTTGTTTAACTTTATCCATGACTAAGTTAGACACGACTTCAGAATACCGGCCAATAAAATCACACTCGTTAGAAATTGCATTTTAAGCTACTTGATATTACATCCTCCGCAGATGAGGGAGATATTCGACTTGTTGGCGGTAATTTTTCATACGAGGGGAGAGTAGAAATCTACCTGTCTGGCCGTTGGGGTACGGTCTGTGATATCAGCTGGGATTTGAATGATGCACAGGTTGTGTGCCGTCAGCTTGGCTACCCTTCAGCGACCGCTACTCGCTCCAATGCTTTCTTTGCCAGGGCTCTGGAAACATCTTACTGACTTCTGTGTCTTGCTCAGGCACCGAGTTATCATTGACATCTTGCCCTCATGGCCTTAACTATTATAATTGTGGTCACAATGACGATGCGGGAGTTAAATGTCAGTTCCCAGGTGAGTAGAAACATGCACTTACTATTTTCGTCGAAATACCTCTGGAAACACCAGGACCAACACCAATACGCCACTCAATATACTTAATTAATTACATAGTGGCTTTATGTGTGTTTGCTATACAAACATCTGAATAAGTAGAATTTATTCTGTTGGAATCTTGGCTTGGACGATCCAGGAACAAAATGTGAGGCAAATTACCACTGATATAATTATGAAAGGCTAGCTATTACATATTGTGTACTGCAATTGAACTAACTGCCATAATGCATTTGGGTAAACGTTTTATATATAAAATCCAATGAACGTAATGCGCATTCAAAAACTATGTAATTCCGTCATGGATTGTCATTCATTGTGCAAGGTTAACATTGCTCTTTCTATGAAAGTATCACAGACCATTCAGAAGATTCTTAGATTCATTATTGGTATATCACTCAAATAATTATGAGTTGTTACTCTTCTTTCAGAAGTTTGAATTAATATGTAAATTAATGTATTCAAAAAAGGCATTTGGAAGTAAATGTGCAGGGTCTTATTTCCTAACTGATAATTCATGTCGTTTGCTTTTTGTCAAATACCTTGAACGATCTAGGCTCTGTTGATTGAATGTATAATTATAATGTTTTTGTCTGGACCCAAAATCACCAACGGTGCAATTTCTTACATAATTACCGTGTACCGCCACATACCAGTAACGGATGCGGTTCGTTATTCCGAAGGTTCGTTATTCCGAACACGCAAATTTCGTATACCTGAGGTTCGTTAATCCGACAAGAGAAATATGGTTCGTTAATCTGAACATTTGTTGCAGTTATTCCGAAAGTTCGTTATTCCGAGGGTTCGTTATTCCGAAGGTTCGCTATTCCTAAAATGAAATCCGGTTCGTTAATTCGAAAATGAAATCTTGTTTGTTATAATACTATAATTTCAGATTGGCTTGGCCACGGGGAAGGAAAGGAGGGAGGGGGGGGGGGGGGGGGGCTTGCTTAATCAAATTAAAATATAAACAAAGTTAAATGTTTGATTGTTCTGGCCAGAGAGGGAAGAAGGGAGAGGCATGCTTATTGCAGGCTCTAAATAAAAAAAATAAATACAAATTAGAATTTTACGGAGTAAGAGAAAGGGGGGGGGGGGGGGGGCCGGGCGGGGAGCTTGATTAAACAAAATAAAAACAAACTGTTATTTCAGATTGGCGTAGCCACGGAGGGAAGGGGGTTGCTTGATACAGGATCTGTATTAACATAGACGTATAGTTGTAAAGTGATATAGTAAGGTAAGGGGAAATAATGGGGTTCATTAAGTAGTTTTTGCAGGTCGTATAGGGTGGGGAGTGGGGAGGGGGGGGGGGGGTGGGGGGGGGGGGGGGGGGGGGGGGGGGGGGGGGGGAGGGTATTGACTTCCTTCCTTCCCATGGCTACGTCAATCTGAAATTATAGTATTATAACAAGCCCGATTTCATTTTCGGATTAACGAACCCGATTTTATTTTCGGATTAGACGAACCTTATTTTATTTTCGGACTAACGAATCTTCGGAATAACGAACACGATTTCACTTTAGGAATAGCGTACCTTCGGAATAACGAACCCTCGGAATAACGAACCTTCGGAATAACGAACCTTCGAAATAACGAACCTTCGGAATAACAAACCTTCGGAATAACCGAACCTTCGGAATAACGTACCCTTCGGAATAACGAGCTGTAAATATTATTACAGACTAGCTGTCATATATGTTGTGAATTCACATAAACTAAATCATAATATGCATTTAGACGAACGCCTTTTACATATGAAATAAAAGAGCAAATAAATTTGCCAAATATATATTTAGTACGAATATTTATACTTGATATGTACGTGATTTTGCACGACGTTGCATTACATTACTGTCTTTATTTTTGGTTGCCTTTTTACCTCAAAATTTTGTTCGATTTTCCTTTGATTCATTTGTTTCCTTACAACTACACACAAATGAGGCACACCCGTTGAAAATATAATTTTAAGCTACTAGATGTCACTAAAAATCTTATATCCTCCGCAGATCAGGGAGATGTTCGACTTGTTGGCGGTAATTTTTTCTTACGAGGGGCGAGTAGAGATTTTTTTGTCGGCCATTGGGTACGGTCTGTGATGACAACTGGGATTTGGACGCTGCTCAGGTCGTGTGCCGTCAACTTGGCCACCCTTCGGCCACCAATGCTCGTCCAAGTGCCTACTTTGGCCATGGCTCTGGGCCAATCTTACTGGATAATGTGGCTTGCTCAGGTAACGAGTCATCATTGGCAAACTGCTCTCATAACGGCGTTGGTATTCACAACTGTGGTCACAATAAAGATGCGGGAGTTCAATGTCAGTTACCAGGTGAGTATAAACATAAAGAATGGCTGTTTCCGTCGAAATCCTTCTGAGAACAGCAGAACCAACTCCGATACGCCACCCAGTATACTTTACCATTTACAGCTTGACTTTATGTCTGATTGCTTTGAATAATCTGAATAAGTAGGGTATGGTCTGTAAGCATCTTAAATGTTAGGTAATGTACCATTTATATCATTACAGGCTTGCTGTCATACATTTTGTACATGCATTTGAGCAAACGTTTTGTATTGGGAGTGCAAAATGATACAAATCCAATCAACTGAATGCGCATTCCAAATCTATGTACTAGACATGTACCAATTGCCTTATTTACTTCATTTTCTTGGTCAAATTTTAGCTAAATGACTTTGAGAGCTCGCATGTATGCTTGTACTTTATGGCTTGTACGTTGTTATACTTATGGTTACAGAAGCATGAAATGTTATATTTTGTGATTGTCTCAATAATAATGGAGATAATTTTAAAGGGATAGTTTAGGTTTGGTATAGAGAGTACAGTCTTGGTGAAACTGTCTTTTAGTAACCAAAACCTGGACCATTACATTACAAACTAATCGTTATAACTCCACCGTGCTCGAAAGGTTCACACAATTGCGAACGACTAAGTAAAAAGCCTGTTATCATTCAAAAAGACCCATTAAAACTCAAGAGGGCACTTTCTGAAAACCCATTGGTTTCAACCATCTTTAACAGTCAGGACCACTTTCGCAAAACCGCTATCGGCCAAAATAGCGGGAAAGCACTATTCCGCGATTATCACGTGATACGCAGTATTGCGCCATGTTCGGTTCCACGTGTTGTGGCAATGAGGATATTTGTGCAACGACTACATTCAATTAAATGACAATTATTTTCGCCCAATGTTCTGGACAGATCATCTAAATAGTAAATGTGTAGCATCCTTGATAATTAAACTAATGGTGTGTAGTTTGTCTACATTATCTGGCCAGAACATTTTAAGAAAATCTTGCTCGATTAGGCGGGGTCGTTTTTCAAATAAACGGTTGATTGATTCGCGCATAGACTTACGCGACAGGTGTTTGATGCCGTACGAACTGGTACGGTGCTAAATAACGACAGAAAATGAGGGAGCGTGTTAGAGAGGCGTATAGCTCGGCAAGATAAGAGAACGGCAAGATACACTTAGCACGCGGAAGGCGAGAATGGCGGACACAAAGCTGCATAATAAAAGACGGCTGTACAAAATTATATTTTGTTTCGATCACCGATAGTATCGCATGGCACTATCGCCACGATATATGCGCCATCTAGCGACATTGATTGGAGAATAGTGGGAAACCGCTATTTTCACGATAGTGGAAAAGCGAAAGTGGTCCTGACTGTTTAATACAAAATTGTGCATGTACTGTTTTGTTAAAATATTGATTAAATACAGAGATAATCAACAACTATTACAAAACGACTTTGTACATTTTTGAAAAGTGTAAGCATTTTTGTATGCACGGCTGGTTCTAAATTATTGATTTATTGTGGGGCCCATAATAATTACAAATGGTTTTATTAATGGATATTTTAGTCGTCTCTGAACCAATTTTGATGAAATGAAGTTTATTCTGTCATTACAATTGTAAGATCTTTCAAATCCGATAGTCTGATTTTCATTACATCCCACACAAATAATTTGTGCAGCGCCATCTATACCAAAACTCAACTAAGGAGTTCCGGAACGTGTTGCCTTCGTATTCAAAATCGACGGATAACAGTTATACAATATTGCATTAATTGTCTTTTGTTTTGCTAGATAAACATTGTTTTTTCAATGTAAGTATCACAGATCATTCAGAAGATTCTGAGATTCGTTATTGGTATATGACTTAATAAATATATTATTTGAATTGATATGTAGAATTTTTATTTTGTTTAAATGCATATCGATGGAAAATAACTTGCCCTTATGATTAATCAGGTTCATTAACCTAGTTTGCCTTTAATCACAAACCTTGAACGATCTAAGCTATGTTTATTTATGTAAGTAGTATATCTTGTCTTGAATATAATACACACGAGCTTTAAAACTTGTACAACAATTCTAAATCTGTGATCTTTCTTATTGCAGTGCGCCTAGTGGGAGGAGGCATTTCCGGGGAGGGAACAGTAGAAATCTTTCTGGATGGCCAGTGGGGAACGGTCTGTGACGAATACTGGGAATTGAGCGATGCTGACGTCGTGTGCCGTCAACTTGGGTACCCAAGGGCGAACAAGGCTCTCTCAAGCGCCTACTTTGGCCAGGGCTCAGGATACATCTTACTAACTGGCGTGCGCTGCTCAGGCACCGAATCAGCATTGACCTATTGCCATCATTTTGGCGTTGGTAGCCACAACTGTGGTCACCATGAAGATGCGGGAGTTCAATGTCAGTTACCAAGTGAGTATAAACATAAAGTATTGCCATTTTCGTCAAAATCATTCTGGGAACAGGAGACTGAACCAATACCAATATGACACTCAATATACTTTATACATTACATGTTGGCATTATGTTTACTTTGTTATATAATATAATAAGTAGGGTATGGTGTGTGAGCATTTTAGCGAAGGAGATCAAAACAGTTTCATAATTTCAAGGGTGTGGCCTGGTACCCTGCATACACACAGCGCAATGTCGTACATAATTAACGTGTGTGGCCACCTACCAGTAGTATAATTACAGACTACCTAGGTCGATGTCAAATATTTTGTGCATGTATTTTAAACTAACTGTCACTATGCATTTGGGCAAGCGCATTTTACATATGAAGTACAAAATAATGCCAATTAAATTCACCACATGAGTTGTCCAAATATATTTAGCACAGATATTCATAATGAGTTTGCATGACAATACAATACTTAACTGTCCTAATTATTACACATGATTACCTAAAACTTTTGTTTGATGTTTCTATGATTCAGTTTATTTCCTTACAACTAAATAACAATTAAGCACACCCGTTGGAAAATTGCATTTTAAGCTACTTGATGTCACTCAAAATATCAACACTTCCGCAGATGATGGACATCTTCGACTTGTTGGGGGCCGTGCTTCACACGAAGGGAGAGTAGAAATAAGATTGTCCGGCGTTTGGGGTACGGTCTGTCACAACAGGTGGGATTTGAATGATGCGCAGGTCGTGTGCCGTCAGCTCGGCTACCCTTCGGCGACCGCGGCTCGCACCGGTGCTTACTTTGGCCAGGGCTCAGGGAACATCTTCCTGGCTAACGTGGCTTGTTCAGGCAGCGAATCAACATTGTCATCATGCCCTCGTTACTATTATTACGGCTATGATGTCGAGGACTGTTATCACCATGAGGATGCGGGAGTTGTATGCCAGGCCCTAGGTACGTAAGTAAAACATATCGGCAAAAATGATGGTAAAATGTTTGGTATACATACATTTCTAGGTTCATGGCGCAATATACATGCCTGCCTAGTATTATTAGTAATATTATATTTACCATTCGGTCTACGTCACATTTCGTATACTGATACATGTAGTACATGTACAATGAAAAGGCCAGTGTTTACATATGTGTTTACATATGAGACATACACATTAGGTTTAGTAATTGAAATTATGATTAATGATTAAAACTAGGTTTAGGGTTAGGTATAGGATGTGTGGTAACGTCTGGTGTTAGGTCAGGCCGACTTATACTTAAAGGTATAGTTGAGTTTTGGTATAGAGGGCGCTACACACAAACAATTCTTTGTGAGATAATGAAAGATTGAGTGTCAAATTTGAAAGGGCATACAATTTTAATGACACAATTAACTTTATTTGATCAAAATCGGTTCAGAAACGGCTGAAATATTCATTACCATAACCATTTGTAATAATTTTCAACCAGTCGTTACAAAATTCAAAAAAATGCTTTCTCTTTTCAAAAATGTACAAAAGTTTTTTTTTAAATAGTTGTTGATTATCTCTTTATCTACTCACTATTTTAAAAAAACATCACAAGTTTAATATTTTATTTAAAATACTTGAAAGCAATGAGATTTAAAAAGCGCCCTCTTAAGTTTTAACGGCTCTTTTTGAATGATAACAAGCTTTTTACTTAGTAGTTTGTAATTTTGTATTCATTTCGAGCATGGTGGAGTTATAACTATTAGTTAGTAATGTTTATGGTGCAGGTTTTAGTTACTAAAATTCAGTTTGACCAAAACTGTACTCTCTTTACCAAAACTCAACTATCCCTTTAACATGATAATCTTGTTGGCAGTTTTAAGTTAGAGCAAATATGGAAAAGAAGTATAAATAGTTTTGTGACTATGCACGGATCTCTCGTAAATACATTTATATTCCAATGTAGCTCAGTACATTATTGTTTAGGCGTTTATGGCATCTCCTTCGAATGGGGGTGTAGAGTTTTTCTATAATAAAATCTCAATGAAGACATTGTAAACATTAATTTAAAACCCACCTTAGAATACGACACATATTCATGAACACAATACATTAAAGCATCAACCATTCTCTTTAATCGTTAAGCTGAAGGTACCTGCCCATCATTAGCACCTCCTTCCAACGGGCAAGTGGATGTGTCAAATAACACGGTAGGGAGCGAAGCCACCTACGTCTGTGACGAAGGCTACGAGTTGAGTCATGACGCCACATTTACCTGCCAGTCAGACGGCAGCTGGAATACAGATGTGACAATCCCCTATTGTCATCTGCAAAGCTCAGGTAGGTTTTTGTTGACCTTGCTAGATATGGCTGTTCGACTTGCATGTTCATCAGTGAACTGATGAACTGATACTTGTGTAACAGTACATCTAAGTTAATATTCGACTTAGACAGTGTACCGAATGTCGGAAAGGGATTTAAACTGTTTAGGGCCTCGTTGCAGAAAGAGATACAATCGTTAGTAATGTTCAATTGTGTATTTCCGATCACAGTACTAAATACGAATACTTATCTGATTGGTTTAAAGGAGGGGCGCAATCCCGGCTTTGATTCAACTTTATAGCTTTGAATATGTGCCTTTATTGATATACCACATTCTTTTCTTTTTTTAAATCCTTAAGTTGGGCAAATAAGGAAAATTTCATGCACATTTTTGGCTCTTTTTCGCGTCGGCGTTCCATACTCCTAAAAAAGTAATTTTAGCGGAACGATGAGCTCATGAGTCATGACGTCACCTGCAGGCAATAACACGGAAGAGCGAGAATTGTTTACAACGTGGTTCAATGCAAACACTTTGACTTGCTAGTAATACAAACTCGTATTTGCTTGAAAATTGAGGATTAACTGAAATTGCCTCAGGAATGAATTTTAGCAAGATGCAGCAACACATCTAAGGAAAGTATAAGCCTGCACCGTTTTCCATAAGGATCCACGTATGAGGCGGATTTAGAACTCAAAGGTTAAATTAACGAGGGCCGACTGGGAAGGACCTAGCGAGTGTGTGCAGGTCTGCCAGAGTTTCGGGGGGCCGCGCGGCAAGACAGGTTATGCTCTCGCGTGCTAGCTGCCGCGCCAACTACCTATGTATTACAAGTTCTGAAAAGTAACGAAAATGCAAGATTATTACGATCGCACCTTGTACCTATTCTAGACTATTTCTTAATTTACTTACATGTTTGCATGGCTTTTCAAACAAATACAAGAACGATTACCTTAGATGGACAAATCTATCACTTTCGTGGCCTCTTTGACAATGTTTATTGTTTTTTTCCTCTGTCGGCATTACCATTAGATGTCGGCATTCTAATGCCGACAGAGAAAAAAACAATAAATGAACTGAACTTAGCGCTCTTTTGTAGTTTTGTTGTTAATTTGCAAACGGCGTAGACTACGTGTATGATATCGATGCCCAGAAATTGATTGACTATGTTCAACCTCGCCAACGACTTGAGTTTTGGATTTGTTTACTTCGGGGAAAAGTAATATTTTGCTCAAAACTGAGGTAATTCTGAATGTTCTGTAAATATATTTCCGTAAATATTGTTAAATAGATCCATCAAAGCAATGATACTTGTCATTTTATTGCCGCATAAAAAGATGAATTTGAGTGCGAAACACCGCATTTTTGTACACCATGTTTTGAGACGTGATCGGATGAAGCCGCCACTTATTATGGTTAGGCTAGGCCTGGGCTAGCCGCAGCGCTCGTGCGCGCTGATGGCCGGAAGACCTGTCTGCGAGGGGGCTGGGTATACGATTGCTATAATCATATCGGAGACTTCCTCGAAGCGATTTTTAGAGTGAGTATGCGCCTTTATTTGGCAATTATATTTGTTGTATTTGTGGAGACAAATAATGAAATAAGAATTATAATAATGGTGTCTGCAATTATGGGGAAATTGTCATGAATTTGCTCAGCCACGCTCAACAAATCTGTTCGGTTGCACCTCTATCACTTCCATTCCATTTTGGCTGCCAACGCACAATTTGGAATTTTATCTTCAGGAACTGTCAATTCAAAACTCGATTCTGACTCTGATCCAGATCTTTCGTCTAATTCACGCGCACTGTTAGAATCAGATGAATCTGGGTGTGGATCCTCCATAATTATAAACTCAAACAAATGTATGTAGATATTGAAAAAAATCGAAATAATATCTCTCTGTCAATGTGATTAGATGCGCTCAGCGTGTACGTCTATGACAATTAGAGTATCGGGGATCCTGTGATTGCCTGCAGATGACGTCACAACTATGACGTCATTTTTCTTCGCCCGAACTCAATTTTTTTGGGGGGCACTTTCAAAGTAAATTTTCAGGTCTTCATATCATTTATAAATAATTTTCCAAGGGCAAAACAGTTGTTTTATTCGAAATCTACATGTAAGTAGCTTTCTGAAGGGCTAAAATGCCATTTTCAGCTGATTTTCTTGACACCATACCTTTAAATGCGCACATTTGCTGACTTGCAACCAATTGCAGTCTTTCTGGAACGGGACAAAGGAAGGTTCCGAAATAAGAACAAGTTAAAACTAGTTTGAATTTAAATGTTCAGTTAATCTACCGGCGTAAAGCGAAATGTTAGCGCCACAAAACACAAATATGTGCAGATTTTCAGAACTACGGGTTTTAATAATTATTCAAAATAGCCATGGTTATCTGTCTATGTTATAGCATCCTGCTTGTCGGTAGGGATACCAAATGGAGGCATGGCGGCGTCGGAGTACAGCGAAGGGGACGTGACTACGTTCATCTGCGACGAGGGCTACGAGTTGAGCCACGACCTCGACCTGACCTGCAGATCAGACGGCTCCTGGTATTTCGATGGAGATCTCCCAGCGTGTCAAGAATCCTCTTCTGGTGAATATACTCCACAGCTTACAGGAGGTACAGATGCTGATATCACTCCCCTGACATTTACTCAATCTCCTGTTCGGTACATAACTTAGATCATAATGACAACAATTCTATATACACATTCCATTTACTGTGTACACATTATTAAAGTATAATTTAATTGATTTTGAATGTAGATTCAGCTCATATTTCCTTATTTTATCAATAATTCATAGCACGAATATTACAAGTAAGTGTTTCAAAACATAGTTATTAAAGGGAAAGTCCCTCTTGACGGATGGGGATGAATGTAACACACACCAAAAAATCAGATCGAACAGCCCTGTAATTAGGATTCTACGAATAAAAAACGAATGCGTCCCTCCATCAAACTATATATCGGTCAATAAAGGAGTTCAACTGATGTAGCATAATAGTACAACAATATTGTACTTATTCTTGTAAAGGTATTGTGAAGCCGACATTTGTAAAGGTATGTCACGGAAAAAGATCTCAAAAATGAAGAATATATAATTACATGTAGCCAGTTTAAGCGAGGTTTGGTTATTTTGCTTAGTAATCGCTTACCTATTGTTATGTA
Source organism: Echinarachnius parma (assembly GCA_037951105.1). Taxonomy (NCBI): domain Eukaryota; kingdom Metazoa; phylum Echinodermata; class Echinoidea; order Clypeasteroida; family Echinarachniidae; genus Echinarachnius; species Echinarachnius parma. The sequence continues at coordinate 254,673 of JBAMJV010002855.1, read as the reverse complement.
TGCGCGGGTCACGTAGCTAGCGCGGGTCACAGAGGGGTCACGTATAGCGCTGTGGCAATTCTTGGAATCCGTCCGCGAACTTTCTCGACGGGTGAATATACGTATACTGCACAATTAACCGTTGGACGATGGTTTATTAGATTTAGGTCTATAACTCCACGAAAAAGAGATTTCAAGCCTTAATTTGTTCAGGCATGCTATTAAATGACATTTTCTTTCATATAAGACAATAACCTCGCAACTTTTGAAATTTGGCTTGCAAAAGAGAGGCTGTCCCTTTAAGGCGTTAACATCAATGGAATAGTGGTAATTCGTAAGCCCATTATGGCATCAAAAGTACCTCCAAAACGAGCTGAAATACTGTGACGTCATGTAATGTGCAAGTCTTCATTAGCAGACGATGTCCGATATATAACAAATACATTGTATAGTGCCTTTTTAACATGACTCTGTTCAATCATCCTTGTCTATTAATGTTATGTAAAATGAACAAGCATATTGTGATGCATTAAAGGGGTAGTAAAGTTTTGGTAAAGCTGAGCTTTAGTAACCAACACCTGAACAATGACATTACAAACTAATAGTGTGTTACTTCAACTAATAACTCCACCATGCTCGAAAGGTATAGAACATTACATTACAAACGACTAACTGAAAAGCATGTTATTATTCAAACAGAGCTATTAAAACACAAGAGGGCGCTTTAAAAAAACCCCATTGGTTTCAACCTTTTTTCAAACGCAGTTATGCATGTTATGTTTTGTTGAAACGATGATTAAATAGACAGTTCATCAACAACTATTTAAAAACCTTTTTAAAATTTTGGAAAAGTGTAAGCATTGTTTGAATCCTTTAAAAATCATTGAACAAATCTGGGGCCCAGATTTATTCTGATCGGATATATATTTAAGCTGTTTCTGAACCGATTTAGATCAAATAGAGTTTATTCTGCTTTAAAATGGTATGCTCTTTCAAATGTTACACTCAGTTGTGTGTGCAGCGCTCTCTTTACTAAACCTACATTGTCCTTTAATTGCATGCGTCAAGGTAAATGGAAGGGACCCTCAAATGGACAGTGTGCGGATGCGCACTCTGGATATGCGTCGTGCGTTAAGCACATGCGTTGGTATTAATATCAGCAAACGTTGGAATATTAACATACCACACTCGTGACTACTATACCACAATTCGACGGCGGAGTATCTGTATAATTATAACATGCATTATAGCTTTAAATGAGACTATGTTCTTCTTTCAATTACAATGTGTACAGGCCTTGCTAACTGGAAAATCGTGTTGATCTTTATGGGAGTATTGATCGGAGTATTGATCCTCCAATGTTGGGTGGCCGTGATAATCACGAAAAAGTGCAATTCTTCAACAGTCAGGTAATTGAAACATCTTTAGCTTGAACATAATGATGCTGGGTCATATATTCCTTTATTTTTTTCGAAATAATGTATACAGTCTTACCCTGACACAAATTGTTAATCTATTTTGTGCTTAGAGTTGACATTACTGCATATCTTCCTAATATGGCTCCGTGTACATTATCAGTACATCGTGACTGCTATTACAAACAAAAATAACAGACAATCTGAAAATGATATAATGAAAATCAACATTGTTCAAAATAATACCTGCATTATCATGGCTGCAACATAAGTTCATTAGTATGGTGTAGAACGAGAAAACGTTAGCTGCACCTTCGGGCGACAATTCAGATTCATATTTACAAAAGTAACCTTCAAATCGGGTTTCGTTTGATATGGAAACGTGATATAGATATAAACTGATTCTCACAGAGGCTCATATAGTGAATAAACAGTCGTCAACATTCAGATCGGATACATCATGAACTTACCATGAATTTTCAAGTATTTCTCTCAACATGAGAGCTTGGCCCCAATTAATAAAGATATACAATCTCCATTGCACACATCTGATTGGTTGAAACGCGCAACATGTCAGACTTACATTCAATTGTAACTCGATTTGTACACACTTAGTTATATTTCCGACCGCATATAATATATTAAACCAGTTTGATAGGTATTTGTATGTTCAGCTATATACGCTAATTATTATTTACATGATGCACTTAATCATTTGTTACAAAAACTAATCTGATGCGAATTACCCTTTTTAACTATTTCACATGAATAATTCAACTTGACAACATACAAACCATAAATTCATCTTTGCACTTGTCATTTCAATTCCTATTTTTATTTTGTCTGATAATTTCAAATACAGTCCGTTCGCCTAGTAATACTGCACGATCAGCTTATGCACTACTATACGAGTAAGTATGTACCACTCAATTAATCTCGATATCAATCATAACGTGTTATTCTAAAGCGCGTGATGATAATTCATATTAGGCACAATATTTATTTCATCGAGTGTATTAGTATCATCATCTTTATTCTAAACGTAGCTGTCTTGAATGCCCATTACAAGTTTAGGGCCACCACTAAAACAAATCAAAACATCCTTTTTTGTGTAAAAAGTAGGCAAAAGGCATTTAACTTGGCAATATTAGCAACAATGATATTACAAATAATGATGTAAGTTGGTAAAGGGCCGCGTTGGGTGTACAAGCTGCTGCTCGTACATGTGTTATTACATTTCCTTTACTTTCATTTCATCTAATTTGATTGGACTCTTTATACAAATATTACACTGGAATTTAGGCATTTGTTTTCGCATTTTTAATACAAGTATTCCATACATGACAATATGTTGTACAACTTTTAATTTTACTTATATCTATATATGTTGTTGTACTAAAACAATTAGTATAATAATCGTTATAAGTACACTAATTACCGTTATATCTGCTCATAGGTGCTGCTTGTATCATCATTTATGCTTTCTATTAATTTAATACCATTTTATATTTTGTTTTGTTCCTTTCTCATGTTTAGCTGCGGTCTTTTCTGTCCTATGGCTGTCTGACATCACTGCAGGCTTGATAACCTGCTCCAACCTAGCAACCCAAATCCGAATTCAGACAACACAGGTGTACTATGAAATCCCAAATGGACTATGATAATGAAGAGCTTAATTTGGAAAATGTGCTAAATCTCAGCCACGTAGCTATAAATAACTTCCAATTTTAGGACAAATTACAACACACAAAGTTGACAAATTTAAATGTGCTCCTTATGGAATTAGGCTCTTTAAAATACAAAATATAAATACCGCGAAGAATCGACCTGATACATTCTGATTGGAAGACCGTTACTCTTACCAATAAACCACGAAGACCTTTCGATTGGAGAATGGACCGTCCAAGAAACTCCCATGAATTTAATTAATTTGATATCAATGATATGAGTGCAAATCATAATCTTAATGAAACACCCCACTAGTATAGTTTTTGTATGCGAAGGAATGGATGATTATAATGGGAGATATGATTTGGAAATTGCCATAATAACATTGGGTACATATATGTATAGGTGTAGTTTTCATATATAGAATTTAATTTGAATATCGGGGCCTGCTCCTCAATCATTCAACCCTGTATTGATGCACCATGGTGACGCCGCCCACTTTAACTCCGTTCAATCAGTTCAAGCCCATTAACACATTAACATATTTGAATACTGAACTTAGAATTCAATACAAGCTATACTATGTTGTGTTCGCACATAACAATAACCTATTATGTATACCGCTTTATAATGGCTTATGCTGAAAGGGTGGGTAGCGTCGCGTCGCGTCGCGTTGAATGGAACGCGACCATTCGTCCAAAGCCCCCCCCCCCCCCCCCCCCCTCCTCCGGTTTTGCCGAAAAGGTGTGTTGGGAGCGTTACGGCGCGTCAGCTCAGATAACGCTACCAAATGGCACATACGGGGGGCTTATTCCGAATGTACGCGTTTATATATGCATACAATGATGTGTACATCAAAGACGCGTCCGTAAATTGCGCCATTTCAATCTCTGAGTTTTCGTTTCGCCACCGCGACGAAACACGTGTTATCCTATGAGAGACCGACTTTTCCAGAAGATGGGATTTTATAGCGCATGGTTGATTGATTGAACCGATGCGTAAGGCGTGCGTGCTTCGGATGTACTGTAGTCGATATAATTATGAAGCATTATTATTGCGTTTGTAAAATATTATGATGTCCGATTCCACGCTCTATATAGTTTACCGCGTTCCGCGCATTCAAGGAAATGGGTTTGTACAACCACCTTGCGTTGAATAATGAAGCTCAGTTGTGAGCCATGTGTGTTCGATTGTGTACCTGAAAGTATAAAAAACTTATGAAGGGCCTAATTTGTATCAAAATACACATTTACTAAGGATTCTACATCTAAGACTTGGAATAGTTTACCTTCGGAGTTAATTTATTTGAGTCTGATCCATATGCGTACCCAGGGGAGGTTTTTTTTTTTTTTTTTTTTTGGGGGGGGGGGGGAAGCCCCCCCCCCCCCCCCCTTTGACCAAATAATGACTGTTTTGGGGGTTTGAACCCCTTCTTTACAATTTGTAGCTGGTCTTGAGACCACATTTAAGCCCTCGAAAATTGTAAATGTACTTGGTCTCGGCTTCAAAAAATGTATACGGCCACCCCCCCCCCCCCCCCTGCTTACATAAATTTGTCAGACGACATCCCCCCCCCCCCCCCACCCTGAAAAAATCCTGGGTACGCCACTGGTCTGACCTCCATCATTCAGGTTTGTGTCATTTTAAGTTTCGATTACACACAAATTAATTGTGAACTATTCCAAGGCTTCGTAGTTTACTCTTTAGCAAATTGAGTACACAAGATATGACGTCATACAAATCTTTTAATTTTATTTTCAAATTTGAACTTCATTTACCGAAAGTGCTAGCCCAGGTAGCAAGCCAACGTTGGACCAACGTCGGAAACTTGCAAACTCGTTGGAACTCGTTGGACGTTGGACAATCTCGTTGGATCAACGTTGGACCAACATCGGTAACTCGCAGTGAAAAAGAAGTTGGACAATCTCGTTGGACCAACGTTGGACCAACATCGGTAACTCGCAGTGAAATGTACGTTGGACAATCTCGTTGGACCAACGTTGGATCAACATCGTTAACTCGCAGTGAAATAGACGTTGGACAATTTTGTTGGACTAACGTTGGATCAACATCGGTAACTCGCAGTGAAAAAGACATTGGACAATCTCGTTGGACCAACGTTGGACCAACATCGGTAACTCGCAGTGAAAAAGACGTTGGACAATCTTGTTGGACCAACATTGGACCAACATCGGTAACTCGCAGTGAAATGGACGTTGGACAATCTTGTTGGACCAATGTTGGATCAACATCGGTAACTCGCAGTGAAAAAGACGTTGGACAATCTCGTTGGACCAACGTTGGACCAACATCGGTAACTCGCAGTGAAAAAGACGTTGGACAATCTCGTTGGACCAACATCGGTAACTCGCAGTGAAATGGATGTTGGACAATCTTGTTGGACCAACGTTGGACCAACATCGGTAACTCGCAGTGAAAAAGACGTCGGACAATCTCGTTGGACCAACGTTGGACCAACATCGGTAACTCGCACTGAAATGGACGTTGGACAATCTCGTTGGACCAACGTTGCACCAACATCGGTAACTTGCAGTGAAATAGTCGTTGGACAATCTCGTTGGACCAACGTTGGATCAACATCGGTAACTCGCAGTGAAAAAGACGTTGGACAATCTCGTTGGACCAACGTTGGACCAACATCAGTAACTCGCAGTGAAATGGACGTTGGACAATCTTGTTGGGCCAATGTTGGATCAACATCGGTAACTCGCAGTGAAAAAGACGTTGGACAATCTCGTTGGACCAACGTTGGACCAACATAGGTAACTCGCAGTGAAGAAGACGTTGGACAATCTCGTTGGACCAACGTTGGACCAACATCGGTAACTCGCAGTGAAATGGACGTTGGACAATCTCGTTGGACCAACGGTGGACCAACATCGGTAACTCGCAGTGAAATTGACGTTGGACAATCTCGTTGGAGCAACGCTGGACCAACATCGGTAACTCGCAGTGAAAAAGACGTTGGACAATCTTGTTGGACCAACGTTGGATCAACATCGGTACCTCGCAGTGAAAAAGACGTTGGACAATCTCGTTGGACCAACGTTGGATCAACATCGGTAATTCGCAGTGAAAAAGACGTTGGACAATCTCGTTAGACCAACAGTAATGAGTGGACTCAAGTAGAATTACAATCATAAATAGAAGTGCGCCATCCCCGGTGAATTACCATATAGGATCGATATCGGGTGTCAAGAGACCATGTATGAGTTGGGCCATCGATCTACAAGCAGTTAATAAAGTAAGCTTTCAACTATACTCGTGTGACTTTTTTGAATCAATTTGAATCCATTTTGGGAGGCGAGCTTCACGGTTGATGTGTGACCGGATATACCATCCAGAAAACGCTTTATTGAGAACTGTACTGTTCGTTATCAACGGTGCATAGCTAGTAGGAAGAAAGAGCTCCAGAAGAGGCAGAAGCGATACTATGACCAGGGTGCCAAGTCGCTGCCGGTGTTGAAGTCTGGAGAACGTGTGTACTACCAAGTGGGAAAAGAATGGAAACCTGGCGTAGTGACAACTCAAGATTCAACGCCCCGCTCGTACCACATCCAGAGTGAGAAAGGTGGGCGGTATCGCCGGAACAGACATCATCTAAAGAAGCGTCGCGCACCTGAAGGTAACGTCCATGTTCCAGTAAACGAGGAAACGGAGGTCCCAGAAGCGTGCTGGAGTGAGGTGAAGCCGCCCTCGCAAGAACGTGACAGGCGCTACCCACTTCGACGTCTACTCTCAGACCACCGGATAGATTAGATTTGTGATAGAGATGAATACCATTTAGGGCAGAATAATCCCTTGGTATCATCTAGGCGTTGGGTAGTCCACCCTGGCACTATAGCACGTTAAACCATTTTGCATAAGGTAAATGTCGGTCTTACAATAGGGGATGACAACCGTACGAAAGGGGCAGAATAATCCCCTGGTTCCATCTTCTGGGTGTTGGGTAGTCTACCCTGACACTCAAGTTTGTAATTTACCAGTATTTATTATTGTTATGCCAGAGTTACACATGGCATTTCGCCTACTTGTATTATATTACAACACCATGCGATGGATCAACATCGGTAACTCAAAGTGAAATGGAGGTTGGACAATCTCGTTAGAGCAACGTTGGATCGACATCGGTAACCCACAGTGAAACGTTCGTTATTCCAACGAGAATCCAACATTTCACATCTGTTGTTCACTACATGTAGCTGTTATGTTAGAAAAGGTAATTTTTTTACTCGTAGCACAGGTGGTCAAAACCCCCTTGCATAATAAAAGGATTTAAAATTAGCTGCTGAAAGCAGGATGTATGCCATCGTTGGATCAACGTTGGTTCAACGTTGGATGAACGTTGGTTATTATTCATGAATATTCATGAGTGGTTATCATTGACTGCAAAAAGCATTAATAATCATGTTATTTGATTGTTCAGAATGAATCCAATGTTATTATTTACTCATTATTTGAAATATATGTAAGTTATTTATCTACAAAAACATTCTAAAGGTTTGTTTCCATGATGTATTTGTGTAAATTCTTAAAACTTTATCCAAACATTCAACTTTATCGAAATACCAACCATCAAACAAATATTAACACAGAAGCTAGGTTATATAAAGCTGAGTGGATGATGTAGATGTAGTGAGTGTAGGAATAGGAATAGGACTATATGGATAGGGATAGGAATAGGAATAGGAATAGGGTTAGGGTTAGGTTAGTCTTAGGTAAAGGGAAAGCTAGGATAGGATGTTCTAGATATCACCAATAGGCGTGTCATATGAATATTAATTAAATTTTTTTAGTACGGTGAGAGGTTGGTCCAATGTTGGACCAACGTTGGACCAACGTTGGATCAACGTTGGACCAACGTTGGAGAAATGTTGGTGAATTACGCTGGACCAACGTTGGATGCTTGTTGGAGACATGTTGGAGACATATTGGATGCTTGTTGGACACATGTTGCTTTGACGTTGGATCAACGTTTGCGTACGCCCAATCAACGCTGCTCCAACAAAATACCAACCTTGGATTAACGTTGGAAAAGCGTTGGTCCAATGTTGGCTGCTTGTTGGATGCATGTTGGAGACATATTGGATGCTTGTTGGACACATGTTGCTTTGACGTTGGATCAACGTTTGCGTACGCCCAATCAACGCTGCTCCAACAAAATACCAACCTTGGATTAACGTTGGAAAAGCGTTGGTCCAACGTTGACAAATAACAACTTTTCAACGATGGACCAACGTTGATCCAACGTTGGCATTTCGTTTTCGGCAACGTTGGAGCAACGTTGATTGGGCGTACGCAACCATCGTTGGTCCAACGTTGCCGGACAACGTTGGACCAACGTTGCCGAAAAAATTGGACAACGTTGGTCCAACGTTGGACCAACGTTGGCTTGCTACCTGGGAGCATACAAAATAATGTCCAAATACCCAAAATCAACTAAATATGTTAAGAATTGGCTGAGATATTCCTAATCGCATGATTTGTTTTTGTCAATGGGAAATCAGTGCTTCAAACGCACCCTTTCGGCAAAACCGGGGTGGCTTTGGACGAATGGTCGCGTACCAGTCAACGCGACGCGACGCGACACCCCAACGCACCCTTTCGGCAAAACCGGGGGTCTTTGGACGAATGGTCGCGTTCCAGTCAACGCGACGCGACGCGACGCGACGCTACCCACCCTTTCGGCATAAGCCCTTTATAATTATTCAGACTAGAAACCAATTTTCAGATTTTACTTAAGTTTATACAGGTTCTAGATGTTTTGTTATAACTGTACATTTTGCTTTTATTATTATCATAACGGTATTGTTACGTACATGTCATACTTCTTGTATATTATAACTATTGTCGGTTAGTTTAAATATTGTGTATATTTGTAACATTGTATACCCATAAATGAAGTGTACTACACGTTATAATGTGATTGGTGATCAAGCTTAATTAGTAATAATGATTTGTAAATTATAAGCCTAGCAGTCTTGATTGCACACTATAACATCCAAAATAAGCACTTCAAGGGATATATCGCTGCCAAGTTCCTTGACTGAAACCTCCGTCCTGAAAGACCTAGTCCCAATCAATTCGTCACAAATCACTCTTTACATTCTGGACCGACAATCCTTCTAACTTACTCTGCTTAGGAAGTAGTTTTCATATGTTGTGAATTGTTTTGATATAAAATGTATGAATACCAATGAGAACTTCATGCACACCAAATGCTTAGAATTGACGTGCCTGACAATATTTATACCGTGATTTATGTGTTGCTTTGCTGTGTGTGAATTATAATTGTAAATTTATCTTTGTATGCGATGGAATGGATGATTATAATGGGATATGTGATTTGGAAATCGCCACGATAACATTGGTTACATATATGTATAGGGTTGGATTCCACAACCATACTGTTTTATTTTCATATATATAATCTAGATTGGATATTGGGGCCTGCTCCTGAATCATTCGACCCTGTATTGATACACTATGGTTACGCCACACACTGTAACTCCGTTCAATCAGTTCAAACGAATTAACACATTACAAAATGTTAATACTGAACTGAGACTTCAATACCAGCTTGTCTTCGCACACTAAAATGACCGAATATGAATACCACTTTCATACTACAAACGAATTTTCAGATTTTACTTAAGTTTATACAGGTTCTAGATGTTTTGTTATAACTGTATAACGCGATCTCATACAGTAAGTTACTGTGAAAAATTATTTTTTGTTTGCGGTAGGTTTCTGAAGGAATTACTAATCGCGTAATCAGGTATTAGAAACCAGTCTCGGTTTGAACTGATCTGATAAGTAATTTGATTTTGTATTATTTGGATACGGTAGTGAACTGGGACGTATTATAATATAGTGTTGCCATGCCATGTGTCTTGCTATATAGATTATTTTTCGTCTCGGTTCATAACGTGACTGTTAATAATTCTGTAACTGTTCAACACGAATTGTATCGTACGTTAATTTACTGGATCCGATCATAATTTCAAAATCTGTCATCAGGTCATAGTCTGTAAAATCAGCCTAGTTTATGAACGTAATGTAAGTATGTATTTATGCTAATCTGACCACCCCCCCCCCCCCCCGCCCCCCCCCCCCCCCCCGGAAGCTATGATTGCATGTCATAGTGTTAATAACCCCGCTCCTCCCCGATTACACAAATCAACCAGCAGTCTAGATCTCGACCATGTTTAGACCTGTCTCGATTGGTCCTGACAGTTTGGTTATGCAACCCCCCCCCCCCCTCCTTTCTGTAAAATCCTTGCTCCGTGGATGGGGGCACAAAGTATTGGCAACGAAGCCCCCCCCCCCCCCCCCCCCCCATCTCGGCGTACAATATGCAACCATCTCGACCTCGATCTTTGGGGCACGATTGGTTTTGGCAACGTATGTCGCCCCCCCCCCCGGTCTTGGCTATGATTGGTCATGGTATCAAACACCCCCCCCCCCCCCCACACGACTTCCCCTCCCCCCGCTTACACAAATCCACTAGCAGTCTTGATTTTAGCCACGTTTGGACCGTCTTGATTGGTCCTGATTTTCCCTATGCACCTCCCCCCCCCCCCTCCCCACTTTCTCAAAAATCCTTGATCCGTGGACCTAGGGACACAAATTGGCAACGAAGCCCCATACCCCCCCCCCCCCCCCCCGCACCCCCTCATCTCTTATTAAACGCAATGATCTCGCCTCGACCTCGATCAGTGGGCCACGATTGGTCTTGGAAAGAATGCCCCCCCCCCCCCCTACCCCCCCTACCCCCCCCCCCTACCTCCCCCCCCCCCCCTCTCTGAAAAATCCTTGCTACACAGACCTGGGCCGGGGCAGGCACAAAGTAATAGGCGCAGCTCTCTATGATTTAATTTATTCTTTATTTTATTTTCTTATTTTGGGGGTTCGGGCATATGACTCAGGTCTTTTATTATAGACTAGGGGCGAGAAGCCCGAGTAAGTCGGGACTCTTTTCAATTTATTTAGAATTTAGATAATCCTGAATTAATTACTCTGGATGTTTAATATGCTATTCCATTCTACATAATTATTTTTCATATTTCTATACTAATTACATTTATTTTATTAATTGATATATTTTATTTATTTACCTTTTAAAAGCCTTTTTAAAACTATAACACCTTTGCTATAAATAGACCTTAGTCTCACGTCCAGTCAGAGAAAGGTTCTTTAAAAAAAAGCACATAATCATTACGCTTTATGCTGTACAGCAGAACAACATTATTCAGCGCTGTTTGGAAGATATGACTACGGGGTGATCACGTATGCCTATAACGATTGACTATATTTATATAGCTAGATGTTCATATCATGAACCCGAGTTTTTTCCCGGGTTTTTCTAAACTATAATGCAAAGAATAAGACTAGACAAAATACTACATTTATACAGCAACAACAATAACAACATTAATATTGCGCAATGTCGATCGATGGCACATCGACTAGTCTATATCTAAGGCTTCACATATATTTTACAAACTATTTAGAGGTAAAGATGACATTAAAAACGAAATGTAATCATCACCATGACACCATTACAAAATGATGATGATGATATTACAATTTAACAAAAGAGATTAGTTTGTAATGCTTATTTTTCTTTTTTTTCGCAATATTTAGCACTTCTTGAACACGGCTTTAGTCTGAAGCCTCAATTTATGGGCTGGAAATAGACTACTCTTATGCCCCAAAAAAGTGGTTTTACCAGAATATTTCGCCTAAAATGTGGCTCGAAGGCGTTGCTTTCGCCATTGAATATACTTGTGACGTGAGCTGACACTGGCACATGCAATCGGCAGGAGTTTGTTGACACACAGCTAGCTGCAAGTAGACGTGGTAAGTTAATTTTGCTTTCTAAATTCTAAAATCGGGCACGCATATAATATATTGTGTACAGTCATGGACCATGTGGTAACCTAACCAGGCGCCGTGCGGTGTGGCGTTGATTACAGTTACGGGGTACTAGTTGGGTCGGCCGTTGGGTCTGTGGCTGTGCAACCTGCACTGTGCAGTGATTGTCGACCGTGTATTATTTATATTGCAGGCAATAACAATGCATAGTTGGCGTGTATTGTTGACAAGGTTAGGCTAATGTATGCATTGACTTGTCGTCTTGTCGGGTAAATTACACTTTACTCGGATTTGTTCACTTCAGTTTCTGTAAGTTTCCGTCTTTCCGATGTTCTTTTGTCTAGAAATGTAGATCGCGGGTTCGGGGGGTTTCCCCCCGATGCGATGTTTAGACATATAATTCCTATCTAGTATGTCGTATGAAGAATGACATTTAAGGCAGCTCTAAAAATGACAATAATCGGCAATTTTCATCACATTTTTACCACTTTCCTCCTAGTCCTACTTGTTCAGCGTGCCAAAATAAGTGTCACACTCGGTGGCTTTAGACAGGGTTTTGTCTTTTGACTAAGCCTGAGTCATGTCGGATATATTCGGAACCGGGTCCCGATAAACTGTAACCGGTCGGGAACCGGTATCCCGATAAATTGTTGCCGTCCAAACTCGGACCGGTAAAATCACACAATCGTGCAAGCATCGGCAAAAATGCACTGTTTGGGGCTTTATATTGCTCTTTTTATATATGCAAATAACATTACAAATATTGACGCTTTTATGGATTTACATAATATCTTTACGGGAAAATAGTTACAGACTATCCAGAATTAACTCACGTTTCGCAAGAAAAGTATTTTTTCCGAAGTAAATTGGACCTAGAAATCGATCGTTTGTTCAGCATCGCACCAAGCTGAAACAAGCCGCTAAAATCGAAGGTTGAAGTTAGCAGCAAGTTTTCGTCTCGATATTGCGAGAAAATCGTGAGTGCATGCTATATGATATGCTAGCTAACTTCAGTCGGCCAGCTAGCATCGCGATGAACCGCTGCGATCAAAATTTCCCGATAATTTGCACAGTTTTTTTCATTGTTTCGGGGCTTATTTTTTGTTCTGTTCAGCTTTCAAACGCCATAGAATCATGTAAGTAGAATATCAAAACATTTTTAAATGGTATAAATTACCCAAATACGTACTTTGAGCCACTTTTTGAATGCACTGGCTCATCACTGGCTCATGCACTGGCTCATACATACACTCCCCGGGAGTGTCGGCCTAACTTTGTCTGAACATCCGTAGGCAATAGCGTTCAAATGACTAGCAATTTTGCGCTTCCTGTTCAATTTCTGACTGTCGGAAGTAACGAACCAAGAATTTCTCGAAAATAACCACTCTTTTTAAAAGTAAATGATATCGATTGCCCCGTTTTTATTTGAATTCCGCTACATTAAGTGATAATTTTAATTTCTTTTTAAAAATTGTTATATATATTTTTTTATTCGGGGCACCGTTTCCGTAAAAACGAAACCGGGACCCGATTGAAACGGTCGGTAACCGGTGTGATCGACCGAACCGACTCAGCCTTACTTTTGACTAACTCTCTCTAGAGAACGCTAGCGCGGAGAGCCTCCTGATATGATACTGGACCGAAAATGCACTTTTTGTGTGCAAGCATTTTGTCCTTAAAATTATACATATGATTATGATACGGTACATACCACGATGGAATCTCCAATATGTGATCCAACTTGACGGTGGATTAAAATTATGATTTTCCCCTCCATTCCGCATAAAATCAGTGATTTATCCGCCTACTCAACTTCTTTCCGTGTCGTATCGCAACTTCTGAACGATCGATGATCGCGCTTTGGTCTTCATTCAAGTCGCCCTCCGATTCCAAATAAACGGCAGATCGTTCTGACCCGATCTGACGCGTAATATCTGGCGCGCGTCATATCTGCCATTTATTTGGAATTAAGGCTGAGTCGGTTCGGTCGATCACACCGGTTACCGACCGTTTCAATCGGGACCCGGTTTCGTTTTTACGGAAACGGTGCCCCGAATAAAAAAAAATAATATAAAAATGTTAAAAAAGATATTAAGATTATCACTTAATGTAGCGGAATTCAAATAAAAACGGGGCAATCAATATCATTTACTTTAAAGAGTGGTTATTTTCGAGAAATTCTTGGTTCGTTACTTCGTTTGACAGTCAGAAATTGAACAGGAAGCGCAAAATTGCTAGTTATTTGAACGCTATTGCCTACGGATGTTCACACAAAGTTAGGCCGACACTCCCGGGGAGTGTATGTATGATCGAGCTGGTGAGCCAGTGCATTCAAAAAGTGGCTCAAAGTACGCATTTTGGTAATTTATACCATTTTAAAATGTTTTGATATTCTACTTACAGTTACATGATTCTATGGCGTTTGAAAGCTGAACAGAACAAAAAATAAGCCCCGAAACAATGAAAAAAACTGTGCAAATTATCGGGAAATTTCGATCGCAGCGGTGCACCGCGATGCTAGCTGGGCGACTGAAGTTAGCGTGCGTGCCGCGCCGGGAACTGAAGTTAGCTAGCATATCATATAGCATGCACTCGCTATCTTCTCGCGATATCGGGACCCGAAAACTTGCTGCTAACTTCAACCTTCGATTTTAGCGGCTTGTTTCAGCTTTGCGCGATGCTGAACAAATGATCGATTTCCCCAAAAAACACATTTTGGGAATATAAATGAATACCAAAGCAATATCCATATTAATAAGCCCAAGGTAATCTTGTACGGGTATGCTTTCATTTCAAACTGATTACCTCTTCTTTTACAAAATTACTCACGCCGATTCTGAGCTTAGTCCCATGTGATTAATTTGGCGTAACCTTTCAGAATATTTTGGGGGTGAAATAAGTATGATATGAAAATACATGAAAATGTCTTGTCAAATTATGACCCACAATGTGACATTAAAGGGGTAGTTCAGTTTTAGACATATATAGACTGTGCTGCACAACATATTTTTTGTGTGAGATAATGAAAAAAACTGAGTGTAAAATTTGAAAGATCATATAATTTTAATTTTTTAATGGCAGAATAAACTTTATTTGATAAAAATCGGTTCAGAAATGGCTAAAATGTCATTAAATAGATCCAATGAGAATAAATCTGGACCCGAGATTTATTCTTTTTGTTAAAATGCCTTCACTGTTACAACAAAATCAAGAGGTTGTTAAATAGTTGTTGATGATCTCTCCATTTTAACAAATTATGCATAATTTTGTTTGAAAAATGGTTGAAACCAATTGATGCTTTTTCAGAGAGCGCCCTTTTGTGTTTTAATGGCATTTTTTGAGTGATAACCAGCTTTTTAGCAGATGTTGAAATACCTTTCGAGCAAAGTATGGTAATGTTATTGTGCAGGTTTTGGTTACTGATTCAAGCTCAGCCTTACATTAAAGTTCAAAGTAAATGTCACTAGGTTATTGCATGATATACCCCACTCTTTTGAATACTCCTTCAAATGATCTCTTTAAATCCACTTGGCCTTTTAGTGATGGAGAAAAGGTAATCAAAATTGTCATAAATTAAAATAAAGATAATTACAGTACCCCACAATCTGTAATTATCTTAAATTCTTAAGTCTCATGATTCTTATCCGTATTTGATGTTCCTTTAAATACCTGGTAATACTGTCATTACAGTAATCAAGCGTACAGCATACTCCATGGGAAGAAACATGTTTGAATTGCAAAGGAGTTCAATATTCATGAACCAAAAAAAAATGATTCAAATTAAATTTAAAAAGTATGAAATGGATGCCAGAAAGGATTTAAACCTCTGTGCAATGGTCCCTGACTCCCTGTTCGAATATCATCATGACATGCTCAGGGATTGGCTCGCACCAATTAGAAAGTGCTGGCGATATTTTAGTGCAGTTAATGAATAGGCCATGACAAGAATGATTGGTTTGTCGATCTAGGATCCAGAAATCCAATTAATTGCATTGTTTATGAATTACACAACCCTTTGCAAAATGTTGGGTATCTATTTGATATTACAAAACAGTACCAAGGTCCAAAACATGTGTTCTTGGCCTGGTTACAATTAACTTTAACGTGAAAGGATTGAAAAGTGTTTTTGCCACATGATTTCTTTACAAAATTAACACAAATAAATGTTAATTGAATTGAAACTCTATGGGGGCACAATATTGACTGATTCATTTTTGTGTAAGACTACACTGCTGTCCAGCCCTTCTAACCAGATTGTCAGCGGTCGATTTCGCTGGCACACTGCAAATTTAAAGCAGGCAATGAGGACAAAATATCTATACATCTTGTTCACAATAATGCATACACCCTGACACTTTGAGGGAAAACATTCTTATTCAGTTGTCCTGACTTAGTTTAATCTCACATGAATTTATAAAGTGAAAACTGCACAACAAAATTTGTAGTTAGAACCAATACTCCTGTTGCTTTTCTCCTTTTTTTGTCCCCTTTTGGTACAAACAAATTAGATGGAGACATACAAAATACGTGCCTTTAAGCTTTTAGGTTTAAAGGGCTCTAGTAACTTTGTTTACATGTGCAAAAAGTGATAAATAGTCGGTACAATTGTTGTTATCTGATATGTCCACATGGTATTGTGTGAACATTTCAAGTCAAATGGACGTTATATGGCCGAGAAATTAGCAAAATGCAAAGTGATATTCCTAATAACTCATTGCAATCACTTTGTACATTGTACTCACGATCCAGTGGATTATTTAGCATCTGAACACTTCAATCGTAAATATCTTTTTAACGAAAAGGAAATTTGAAAAAACAAAACCTGTCCCATACTGTTGTTGTTAATACGAATACACCAAGGTATGAGGGAACTGCTAGAATTACAATTGGATTTTGAAGATTTGGACAATGTTACTTTTAGTCAGATGATATCAGCATCATTGTACAAGTCAACAGCCCATACAGATGCACATGCACTATGCACAGTTATGACTCGGGCAAAACTATAACTTGAAAAGCTGGATTTGTTGACTGTTGGTTTAAAGGTTCTTAGAATTATTGTCAAAATTCTCAAAATCCTATTGAAATTCTAGCGGTTCCCTCATACTTTGTATTTTTATCAACAACAAAAAGGAGACTAGTTTCCGTTTTTCAAATTTCCTTTTCGTTAAAAACATATTTACGATTGAAGTTTTCAGATGTAAAATCAACAAACGGAGTGCAAAAAGTGAGTGCAATGAGTTGGTGAATGTCCCTTTGCATTTTTGCGTATTACTCTGCCATCATGGCCATATAAAGTCCAATTAACTTGAAATTTTCACACAACACCTAGTGGACATATATATTGTATCAACTACTCATCACTTTTTGCAAAGTTACTAGATCTCTAGATGTATGCCACAGTCATCTGAGCAAAAAAATGTTTTGCTAACATCTGGGCTATACCTATTTTCAAAGGTATAGTTGAGTTTTGGTATAAAGAGCGAGCTACACAGAATAGTTTGTTTGTAAGATATCAAAATCTGAGTGTCGAATTTGAAATCATACAATTTTAATGACAGAATAAACTTTATTTGATCAAAATCAGTTCAGAAACTGCTGAAATATCCATAAACAAACCATTTGTAAAAATTGTGGGTGCCACAAATATATTTGATAATTTTGAACCAGCCGTTAAAAATGCTTCCTCTTATCAAAAATTTACAAAAGAGGTTTTAAAATAGTTAAAGGGGTAGTTAGTTTTGGTACTTAGGCTGAACTTTAGTAGCCAAAACCTGCATAGTAACATTATAAACTAATAGTTATAACTCCACCATGCTCGAAAGGTATACAAAATTACAAACGACTAAGTAAAAAGCCTGTTATCATTCAAAAAGAGCCATTAAAACACAAGAGGGCACTTTTTAAAAAGGCATTGGTTTCAACCATTTTTCATACAAAATTATGCAATGTTTTATTGATATCATGATTAAATAGCGAGATCATCAACAACTATTTTAAAAAACGCTTTTGAACATTTTTGAAAAAGTGCAAGCATTTTTTTTTTTTTTTTTCTAAAAATCGTCTAATTATTTGGGCCCCAAATAATTATAAGATCAGATATATTTATTGATATTTCAGCCGTTTCTGGGTCGATTTTGACCAAATAAAGTTTATTCTGCCATTAAAATTGCATGTTCTCTCAAATTCAACACTCAGTTTTTCATTACCTCACCAAAAAATTGTGATGTACAGCGCCCTCTCTACCAAAACTAAACTACCCCTTTAATTATCTCCCTACGTAATTACTATTTAAACAAAACATCACATGAACAATATTTTATTAAGATGATTGAAACCTATGAGCTTTAAGAGAGCACCCTCTTGAGTTTTAACGGCTCCTTTTGAATGATAACAAGCTTTTTACTATTCGTTTGTAATTTTTAATTCCTTTTGAGCATAGTGGAGTTTCTATTATTTTGTAAAGTAATGGTGCAGGTTTGGGTTACTAAAATTCAGCTTGACCAAAACTGTACTGCTCTCTTTACCAAAACTCAACTACATCCCTTTAATGAAACATTGTTGTTTACTGATTGGTCATGCTAATCAGTCACCAAATTGACAATGCACACAGATGATCCACATTCCATTTCTATTCACTTAATTATTTTACATTTTCTTGTTTTCTTGTTTCTTTAGATGGCAGAACATCCTGGATTTACCAAGCCCAACATGAAAACCTTGGTTAGCCAGAGTCTTCTCAAGCAACTGGACTTGACTTGTTGGAGAGGAGTTGGACTCATTAGGCCGTTTTCGCCCAGCATCTTACACAGCTTTCACGGACGCAGGAACGATCTATTGGTACGTCCGCCGCGCTAAAACAACTCTGGTTTACAAGCCGTTTCGCAATCGGTCAACGCTGACGTACGGACGTAGACTTGGATCGTTGAACCACACTACACGTGCGAGCGCTGATGATTAACGTTTGACCTCGCAACGAGCAGCGAGCGCCACTGATTGGCTGTTTGCCTGATCGGGCGATCTCATAGCACGGATGCAAAATTGACCGATGATAACAGTTCAAGAACGGAGGGACCGCAGTTACTACAGGAAATTGGCGATTTTGCACACGACACGGCAATTTCTACGGCCGAGTTGAGGTTGCGAAAACGCTATATATTGTCTGACAGCGACCTCCCTACTGAGCCCTAAGAAGTATACTCTATGTATATAGCGCCTGATATGATTGATTATCATCGTTGAGTGCTTAACAATATTTTTACTATCCCGGTCATCAGATGCAAAATACAATCAAAGTTCATGTTCTCCACTCCATGGGGAGTATACCAGCCAGGCAACCTTCTATTTTACACCTGGTTGGAGAGCAGCATACATGTAGGGTGTGAATCTTGCTGAAGGAAAAACGTGATGGACGTACTCTGCGTTCGAACTCCGAACGTCACGATTGGAAGGTGTGGGCTCTACCAATCTTGCTACACCTCGTCTACAGACATTAAAGATGGAAAGACCTTTGGATGATATCGCAAATACTCTCTTTCTTCAAGATAGTCAAGGGGGCAATATGGCCCCTCCTTTCCACGATGTTTTGATAGCTCGCGGACTGTGAAGATGCGGCCTTGCCGCTTAGTGACATTTACTTTTTAAACAAAATTGTTAAAAATTCTACTGACCATAACATTGCAATAATTGCAAATGAGTGAATTTTTCAAAAAAATGAAATTACCCTAGCATTCTACACACTTTACTTTGACATGTATGCATTTTGTTTGTGTTGATCAGGCATTTCATGGCCAAGATCTAAGGTATATAGGGATGGTTTATTTTCGGTTTAGAGGGTGCTTAGAGAAATATGTAATGAAAAACTAAGTGCAATGTACAGTATGTAGGTCTATGAAGTATACATGTTGTAGTAAAATTAGTCTGTCCTGAACGGGTTACTACTACACAATGTAGTATGTTTGTATTATGAATAGTTGTTAAAATAATTATAATCACATAATATTTTGTTTAAGATTAGCAGTTGTATATTTCAAACGTTAGGGGACAAAGTATTTATTCTATGGATATTTTCATACTCTTATACTTGTCACATAAAGAAGCAAGGAACAACACTTTATGTATCAAAGGAAAATAATCTACCAGCTGAGTGCAGAATTAAGATGTGACCATCATGCATGATTTGTCATAATCAATTAACAAGTTCATTGCAAGATCTTGCATTCTCAAAGCACAACATTTAATGTTGTGCCACACCATTTAAATGAAATTTCAAAGGGGTAATTCATTTTTTTTAAATGAAATTTCAAACGGGTAATTCAGTTTT
Organism: Echinarachnius parma; assembly: GCA_037951105.1. Lineage (NCBI taxonomy): Eukaryota > Metazoa > Echinodermata > Echinoidea > Clypeasteroida > Echinarachniidae > Echinarachnius > Echinarachnius parma. The sequence continues at coordinate 234,390 of JBAMJV010002855.1, read as the reverse complement.
TGCGCTGCACAAAATAATTTTTTGTGAGATAATGACGAACTTTTAAGGAACGTATACAATTTTAATAACAGAATCTATAGAATTCATTTGATAAAAATTAGTTCAGGTTTTTAAATAGTTGTTGATGATCCCTCTATTTATTCATTCTTTTACAAAACTTCACATGCATGTACATTGCATTCTGTATGAAAAATCGTTGAAACCGATGCTTTTTTTAGAGAGTGCCCATTTGTGTTTTAATGGCTCTTTTTGAATGATAACTGGCTTTTTACTTAGTCGTTTGTAATGTGTATACATGTACATACATGTACCTTTCGAGCATGGTGGTATTAGTTTGCAATGTTATTGAATTGTGCATGTTTTGGTTAATAATAGCTCGACCTTACCAAAAGATATCTTACCAAAAATGTACAACCTCTGTAATAAGCATGTGAATCATAACAGAGGTGGGAGGCATGTGGGCCAATAAGCAATGATATTCTTCTCTATAATAAGCTTGGCAACACACAATTATTTTCAGTTTAAAATACAGGGTGTGGGTTATGCCATAAACCAGTATAATTATTGAGACATACGGTAGGTGGATCAATTGTTCAGAGTTGCACATCAAAGCTTGAGCTAGAGATAAATACAGTACCTGACATCTTAGATGCCACCCTCTGGCTTGAGGGCTAAGCCAATATCTTGTGAATATTGCTTGATCATGATCACATGCTGTAAATATCAAAATGTGGGTTGTACATTTAACTGATATTCATTGAATTATGTTGTGTTCTTTATAATCTAGGGCCCCGTTGCAGAAAGAGATACAATCGATTGTAAGTTGCAATTGATCGTAAGTCAGATCACGTGTTCTAGATGCGCAAATCTGATTGGTTGAAACGCGTAAATTTTCTGACTTACGATCAATCGTAACTTACAATCGATTGTATCTCTTTCTGCAACGGGGCCCAGGTGTTATTAAAACTTCCAAATTTATATTGTTTTTCCTGAGAAATTATGTTATTACAAAGATAACTTGTGATGGTTATTAGTTTTTACCAAGATTTAAATGACAGCGACCTCGATGGATGTTTTCTGTTGTTGTTTTTTCACAATTTGAAAAATTCACGAGTCATGTGTTATTATGTTGAGTTAAAGGGATAGTTGAGTTTTGGTAGAGAGGGCGCTACATTTAATTATTTTTTGTGAGATACTGAGTGTACAATTTGAAAGAGCACAATATTTTAATGACATAATCAATTTTATTTGATCAAAATCGGTTTAGAAACGGCTGAAATATCCATAAACATAGCCATTTGTAATAAATGTCGGGCCTTGCAGTAATTCGATAATTTTGAACCAGCCGTTAACAATTTTAAAAATGCTTCCTCTTTTCAAAAAGTTACAAAATAAGTTTTTTAGATAGTTGTTGGTTATTTCTCTATCTAATCACTATTTCAACAAAACATCACATGCACAATATTGTATTCAAAATGGTTGAAACCGATGAGTGTTTAGAGAGCGCCCTCTTATATTTGAACGGCTTTTTTTTAATGAAAACATGATCTTTACTAAGTCATTGTAATTTTGTGATCCTTTCTAGTTATAACTATTTGTTTGTAATGTAATGATGCAGGTTTTGGTTACTAAAAGTCAGTTTCACCAAAACTGTACTCTCCTTACCAGAACTCAACTATCCCTTTAATGTCCAATACTGAATTTCAAATTAAAGAGTAAAATTCCTCTTCTAGCTTGGTATAAGATTGAGATTGAAATACTGACAAAATGGTCATGAACTTATACTACTTTCTATCATAACACTTGATAAATGTTCATTGATAATATAACAAATGGTAGTGATTTGTATCACAAACTATTCCTTAAAAAAAAGAACAAGTTCAACTTCCATAGTTGTTACATGTACATGTAGGTCCAACACCCCAGTGAAACACCCCAGTGAAACACCCCAGATGTATAACCATGCTATGCAGTGACAATTAATCTTTATCTGATACTGTAACAAAATGAATGAACAAAGGTAATGTGATTTTGAATTATTGAAAGGCAGTTTTGTGGTGCCATATTGCAAACATCTTGCACATGGTATGAAAAATACATTGGCCCAGTGTTATTATCCTCTCGGAGGGGATATAGTAACGCCGCTGTCCATACTTCCGTAACAAATCTGGTTTCCATTTGATAAGTTTAGTAATGTTTGACGGATTTGATATGAAGGTACAAGATATCAAAATACAGCCCAAGTTTGATTTTGGAGTATGGAGGTCAAAGATAATAGCTCATGAAATATGCGAAAATAGCTAATTATGTATCTGAAAATTGTATGTAGCGAGGGGATGCTACGCTTTGCATTGACTTGTTCCAGCCAAAGTGTCTTGCTGTTACGGAATCCATTTTGAATAATTTTATGAGGATATAGCCAATTATCTAAAAATATATCAACTTTCATTTCACTTTCATTTCAATGTAAGTTATTTTAAAATGTATACAGGGTTTTGTTTTGAATGTACTTGTATTTGTACAAATTACCATCAAAGTTATGCTATCATGCTATTTCTGTATATCAAATGTACATGAATATGTAAATAATTGACTTGACATAAACTATATTGGAGTCTTAATTTGCACTGTCTGTGATGTAGCATGTCATACAGTAAACTAAGAAAATGAACTCTTATATTTCATTTGAGATAATTACTCCTGATTGAGCTTTTGTTATGTCATGATTATTATTATAACAAGTCTTAATAATAATGTATGTTAAAATTGTTAAAACATGTTTATAAACGCGATATAAGTTACTTTTATTTGTTATAATGTGTTTATATTACAAAGTAATATCATTGTTGATGTTTGATATTTGGGAATAAATATACATGTACCATGTACAAGTGCATATTGACTTTTCCTTGTGTCTCATAATGATACTAAATGTGACCTTACACCACAAAACAACTATTACGCCGTGGTGGTAGTTTCTCTGTTATTTGCTGAAAAATCCAATTTTGTTTAAAATATGAGATTAAGGATTTTGGTATTCTATGAATTTTTGAGTATCATAAATCATTTGAAAATATTATTTTTATTTAACCGGTGAAACAAATATATGAGATTATGGTGCTTTAATGGACACCTATTTTGTAAGCGGCCTGTTTTCTCCCTAAAGTTAAAACTTTCAGCCATGTTCCAAATCTTGGGTGCTCATTTTGAGAGGCTGTGCGAAGTAAAACAGCAGAATTTGTTTCAACTTTTGGTCCTTTTGTGGTGTAAGGCACGGGCGTAGATCTGGGGGGGGGGGGGGGGGATATGTCCCATGTGTTGGTATAAGGGGGGGGGGGGTGGCCTGTACAAAGTAAAATTTCTATAAAATAAGAATTTAATAATAACCAGACTTAATGATATTTATAACACCAATTTCAAATATATTTCCACGTGGGAGGGGGTAAACCCCCTCCCACACCCTACTTAGTTGAGACATGCATGTGTGTGGGTGTGTGTATATTGTGGGATGTACATCTAGGTTGATTTGTGTTTGTATACTTCAGCGGTCTAATGAGGGAGATGTTATCAAATTTCCTTATCGGCAAGGTTTGCACCAGATTGCATTATTTAAAGTTAAAAATTGCAAAAGCTCCCTACCGCGAGAAGGGGGATACACCCCCCCCCCCCCCCCATACACACACACACACACACACACACACACACACACACAACACAACAAAACCAAAATCATTGTAAGATATGTCCGAAGAACAGTGCTTTCCTGTTTAAAAACGCAAAAATTTGCGTCAGCTTTTACAAAGAATAATAACGTGTATGAGATTTATGACCGTTCAAATAACGCCCTGAAGCTGAATGCTTATCAATGATAGATATCGTTATACTAAAGGGGCATTCCAACAAATCTAACGCTATTTTATTATTCTCTTACCATAAGCCAAACCAGAACGTCAATGACGTAGCGCTCATCCGCCATCTCGCAACATCAAATATCGCAAATTTCATGTGGTACACTTTTCAACTGGTCAAAAAATTAAAATTTGATGCTCTGGAAGGGACATGGGAAAAAATTTAAAAATTAAAAAATAAATTTTAAAAATCAAAATCAAAATAAAAATAAATAAAATAAAAAACAAAAACAAACAAAACAAACAAACAAACAAACAAAAAAAAATAAAAAAATAAAAAAATAAAAAAAAACGGAGAAAAATTTCAAAATTCTGTGTAGAAGTTTAGTGTACCAAAGTTAGCTCTACCAGATAAAGCAAACCAAATCAAAATCGGTCGAGAAATGAAGGAGAAGAAGCATTTTTTGTGATTTCGAATAATTTGCATAAATTACCATAGATAATGAATTTCATGAATCTGTATAGAAGTTTGAAATCCCCCTCTTAGCCCTATCTTATGAAACCTAGCCCTATTAGATAAACCAAACAGAATGAAAATCGGTCGAGAAATGAAGGAGAAGAAGCATTTTTTGTGATTTCTGGAATAAATTTGCATAAATTACCATAATTAATTAATGGAGAAAAATTTCAAAATTCTGTGTAGAAGTTCAGTGTACCAAAGTTAGCTCTACCAGATAAAGCAAACCAAATCAAAATCGGTCGAGAAATGAAGGAGAAGAAGCATTTTTTGTGATTTTTGGAATAAATTTGCATAAATTACCATAATTAATTAATGGAGAAAAATTTCAAAATTCTGTGTAGAAGTTTAGTGTACCAAAGTTAGCTCTACCAGATAAAGCAAACCAAATCAAAATCGGTCAAGAAATGAAGGAGAAGTAGCATTTTTTGTGATTTCGAATAAATTTGCATAAATTAGCATATATAATGAATTTCACGATTCTGTGTAGAAGTTTTAAATCCCCCTCCTAGCCCTATCTTATGAAACAATCAGAATCAAAATCGGTTGAAAAATAACGAAGAAGAAGCATTTTGAAAATTGTGGACGGACGGACGGAAGGACGGACGGACGGACGGACGGACGCCGGACGCAACGCCATGGCATAAGCTCATCGGGCCCTTCGGGCCGGATGAGCTAAAAACACGGTAGAAGACAAATTTAATGTGGAAGCTCCAAGTAATTTTCGTGGAGTTGGGCACTTTTATTTAGTTTCACTTTCTTTTCTTTTGTGACATGATAGTGTGCCATGCAGTCGCGTGCGTGAGTGTGTGTGTGTGTGTGTCATGTCGTACTGTGTAAATGCAAACATGTTTGTAGTATGTCTGTCCGTTCAGGGGTGTCGATTCTGGGGGGGCAGGGGGGGCGGTCGCCCCCCAATGAAAATATTGGGGGGGCGAACATATCATTTCGCCCCCCCAATAATTCCGAAAATGAGTAATAAAAAAATCGAGTGATATAATGCCAAAGAGGGGAAAGACACATTTATCAATAATTAATCTTCAAAATAGCAGTTTTTTAAAGTTTGAAAAGGACTGTAAATCTCTTTCTTTTTTTGCCGCGCGCTTCGTTTGGGTTGCGGGAACTCACCTTTTGAAATGTGTTGGGCAGCGTAATTTCTCAAACGCACACCTCAAACGAAGTTTATTAAACCCTCATCTATAGATAGCACACCGTCACAGAAAATAAAATAATCTCGGTACTTATATGCGCTGAACGCAAATCAAATTGGAATATCGTGTCCCCCACATTTGAAAAAGGAGCAGATTGTCCCCTCCCTTTTTCATTATGTATGTTTGGTTCCAGGTCTATATACTTCATATTACGTGAAATTTCTGTCTCAGGTGTGCACCAAATCGCACAATTTCACGCCCCAAAATACAAAAGCTCCCTACTGTGGGAGGGGGACACCCCCTCCCACACCCTCCCCCGCTCGGTCGCTTCGCTTGCTCGCAATGTCTCCCCTACACTTTCGCCCTTGCTTAGTTTCATGGGAGCCCAATGCCCTAGACTATATCGATGGCTCTATAGTATACATGATCACGTGGATCCATCTCACGCAAGGCTCAGTCTTTTCCTCGCTATGCCCTTTAAAAAAAAAAAAAACGTTATGAGTAGGTTCACTATTTTATACAATTTTAACACCCATGCTTGGAGCAAATGTCTGAAATCTAAAAGCTTCCGGGGGCTCCGCCCCCTGGACCCCCATTATTGTCCCCAAATGTGGGTGCCCCCCAAAGTCAGGTCTTCGAGCCATCAAGACACTTTCAATGAGCGCATAATAAAACTTCCGGGCATGCCAATGTTGGGCTTTTAGCTCTCTCAGTGGTCACTCTGGAAAAATTTTCAAATTTCGCCCCCCCAATCTCAAAAACGGATCGACACCCCTGTGTCCGTTTGTGTATGTGTGTGTGTATTCGGTTTGCCTTATTACATGGAATGTCAGTGTGATATGAAATATTAACTAGGTCGTAATAAAGGGGGGTTTGATACTAACTTTGTAAAAAAAAAATGATATCATCATCATCACAAAACCAATTATTCATGATTGATCCTGATTCCTAGATTGATCCTGATTGATCCTGTTTTATTCCATTCACATGTACAAATAACATTCAATGAAAAACTGCTATATATATAGCGGTGACCAGCGTGATCCTACTGATTTAACCGGGTGAGGAGGGGGGGGGGGGCACGGCTACTTATTTAGGGGCACACAATACTATCCTAATTTCCAGAATGTTTACTCTATTATTTCATCTTTGCTGAATTATGACTGTAACATCTACCCTATAATGTCAGAAGTTTACACATAAGTAAATCATGCAAAAAAAAAGAACAATTATAAAGATACAAAATGCCTTTAAGACTTTTCATAACAGCAATATACACGCCATGTAATTGATTTTGATACAAAGATATGATTTCTCAATGAATCAGGTATCGAAAAAAACATTACAAACTGTTGAGTTTCCATGTATCCCTATGATCGCATATTACATTTCACTGTATCAAAATAACAACACTTATCCTTCTACAAAAGCTACCTTGTCCTTGTTATTCAATGTATCCATAATTATGTCAATTCATTATAAGGATTGAAAATCGTGTGGGAGCGAAGTCAGTGGCCGAGTTGGGGGCAGACGGAGTGAGTGGTATAGCCCTGTTTGGAATTGTGTGTACTTGCCAGCGTTCAAACAAATGGCAATTGATAATGAGTCATTGAATGAAAAAGAATATTTATCCGCCCCCCCCCCCCCCCCCCCCCCCCAAACTCAATCTGTAGGCCTACGTCATTTTCAGGACGCAATAATGGTTCGCTTTCGAATAGGTTTTTTTTTAAAGTTTTCATAGAAGATGACGATGCTTTTTCAATTTTTCTGGTGAAAATATAATGTTATGCATGAGACCGACGCAAGCATATACTTTACATGTATCGACAAATTGGATTTTAAAATTCGTGACATCAAATTCTTCGAAAAAGTGAGATTGGTTTTAAGCTTAAACAAAAAGCTTAAAACTGTTCGACATTTAGATATAAAATTTGAAAAATAAGAAACCCCATTTGTTAAAGGGACTTAGTAACATTGTCCAAATCCTCAAAATAAAATTTTAATTCTAGCGGTTCCCTCATACCTTGTTGTATTCATATTAACAATAAAATCATGGGACAGGTTTCGGTTTTTCAAATTTCCCTTTCGTTACAAAGATATGTACGATCGAAGTATTCAGATAAGAAAAACTCCGGGCGAGTTTTTCATCCCTGTACAAAGTGAATGCAGTGAGTAAGTGAATATCACCCAATATCACTTTGCATTTTCGCTCATTACTTGGCCATGCAATGTCCATTTGACTTGAAATTTTCACACAATACCCTGCGGACATATGAGATAACAGCAATATACATTGCATCAACCATTCATCACTTTTTGCACATGTCAACAAAGTTACTAGATCCCTTTAAGCATTCTCATGTAATTGTAAGTTAATTCTGTCAAAAGTTATACCCATTTTCAGATTTATCATTTATTCTTGAAATTCGACATATCTTCTTTTTTTTCATTGGCACACTCATATATTTAGTAAGTTTTCGCTAGCTACGAAATTTCCGTTAAATGTAATTATTTTAACTTTCATATAAAAAGGATGAGTTCTTAATCAAATTCTTATGTTTCAATTATTGTATTCTCATTTTCATTTCAGTATTTTACGAGATGAAAGTTTGCCTTTTGTACAAGGATTTCTGGTTAGGATCGAAGTATTTTAATTTGTGTACGTAGATGGCGTACTATTCACCCGCGCCCTCTTGTGTTCGCAATTGGCCGCGTATTATACGCACATACGGTATCCAAATGTGTGTTATAAGAATTCGTCATCGATATAAAATACACGGCCCGCCATCGCAGAAGACGCGACTCCGACTCATCGACAGGGGTCATCTACAAAGTTACTACGCACAAGGGGGAGGGGGGAGGTAAATCTGATGCGTATAGAGCTCCATTGAACCATGGAAGTAGGAACTCCTAATAATTGATCCACGTGTATAAAAAGTGCGTACAGGGGAGGGGAGGGGGTCAATTTTGGACCAAAAAATTGCGTAGGCCTACCACGTACTTTGTAGATGGCCCCACTCGGACCCCACCAAGCCATTTTCCTAAAATACTCGTGAAAGAGCTTGCCGGGGATTCCCATAGAAGTAGGACTCCAACACTGCCGTCAGAGATTACCCCACCCTTGCCCAGTACGTACGCACGAGAGGGAAGGGGTGGGGGGGGGGGGGGGGCGTCCATGAGTACGGAGTGCATACAGGAGTGGGGGGAGGGGGGTCAATTTCGGACCATATTTATGCACACTTCATGCAGATGACCGGCCTTGCCCTTGGAGTAGATCGATGTCGTAGAGTAGCATAGTTTGATGCATATCAATTGTATCATCACATTTTCACAAATATTTGAGGTTTTCATCAGTATTTTAGTTGTAGCCTACATAACTTCTGTCCTTGTGAGTTACCTTTCGATCTCACCCTCTTTGTTTTTGTTTTGTATCTGTGCGTCGGATCATTCCCTTCCATAACCTTCCCTTTTATCCCTAGATCTCTTCACGCTTTACTTTCCAGAAATTCCAGCTAATTTTCTCATCATCTACACTTTGTCTGTGCATTCTCCCTTGTGTTTTATTTAGTCTGTCATCCCTAGCTGGCCCAGGTATCTTGTTATCTCTTCTAAAGCTACAGACCAGACACTGGTATCACTGAATTTGTCATCCATCAATGCATTGTTCACTTTGTGTATTCATCAAAGTCAGCACGAAGATCACCTTTTGCCATTGCCCCTGCCCCACACAAACACACGCACGGACGCACACACACATACACACAGGCACGCACACACAAGCACGCGCACACACACACACACACACACACACACACGATGCACAAAACACGATTAAGACAAACACAAATTCACTATCATTATATCAGGCACTTGGAAATTAATTAGAGATATATGTATATATTTTTAATTCAGATTGCAGTCTACTCTAAAACTATGTACATGCTTGAATATAATTAATATTTTTGAGATAACACTGACTAACTAAAAACTGACAGTGATGAATCAGGGATACGTACAGTTTACATCAAACATTAAAGTTACAACAAACTAGCAACTAAGGTATCATAATTCCATGGTGATCGATTGGAAGCAAACTATCTAAAAAGCCAAGTTACAGGGCTGTTTTCATTTCGTTTCAAAGGCCATTAACACAAGAGAGTGCCCTCCAGACAGCTCAAGCTACAAGTTCCACAATTGTTAAAAATAAGAAGGAACAAAAAAACACATTATGTAATGTTTCAAAGTCTAATAAGGGGATCACTTACAATTTTATTACAATCATTTGGTATATTTTCAAATATTATTTGTATGAATTATTGAATAAAATTTGGGTGCCAATTATCATGAATAATTACAATTAATTAATTACAATTCATTCGTTATAATGGATCATTCAGCTGTCTAAGAATTGATTTTGATTAAACAAAGTTGGTTCTGTCTTCAAGTTCTACACTTTTTTTAATCATTACCTCACCCCCCCAAAAAAAGACAATCAGGAACAATGATCATTCTAAATTGTTAGCATGCAAATTGTAGGGTTCTTGCGTTATTGATCAAACTATTACGCAACAGATATAATACAATATATTATCAATTCGAAGTATCAAATATCAAAATCACAAAATCCAAATGCATACACAAAACAAAATTATAGAGAAAGAGAAATAAGTATTTATCATATTTAACTATTTTCAGAAATAATCATAATCATAGTGAAAATAGTATTTTAGCAATCCAAAATTATCTAGTTATTTCAAAGTCATGTTATCTTAATTATGTATTGTTTCAACCCTAAAAGGACCTAAAGAATACAACGTACTTTGACACTTATTCCATAGTTGATGACTTGAAACATAGGTCTGCCGAAAATAAATCCATGAAAATAAACACAGTAGTGATTTAAGACTAGTTTTCTGATGCCAAATCTCACTTAGCAGCCAGTTTACGCCCCACCCACATTTAGGGTCCAGAATCGGCAGCGTGATCGACATGTGATTGACAATTCATTGGCTTACGTCATGACGCGTCATCTACAGAATTTAGTTCATTAGTCCGTTCTTTAGATGACGTCACATTTTGGCGATTTAAAAGGGGCTTTCCCAGGACAATTAGATATTTACTAATTACGCCAAAATTTATTGATTTTCTTCGGAAAAATTACATATAGAGAGCCGAATTGTGAAAATTAGGCCATCTAGACGCTGTAGTTCCTTTAATAACCATCAATTGGGGGTTTTTTTTGCAAAATATTTTTTTAATGCAAAAAGATCTCGCGCTGAAATTTCATGACTGAATTATACTTTCACATCTTGGGCACATATTTTAGACCCTATCTGCAAAAATTTGGGGAAGTTTCCAGACATATAGCACATATTTGTGACCAACAGCACATATTTGTGACCAACGTCACAAAAGCAATGACAGTTTCCAATGATTTTGTGTATACAATGTATGGGTTTTACAAGAAGTTTTGTAAGAAGAATATTCCTTTTTCTGTTTTTTCCTCAGATAACATCCCTTTTGGCTATCTTCAATTATTCTAGATAACAAAGCAATGGAAAAAACAAAAACAAAGAAATACATGAGAATTAAAAACAGAAATATATAAAAATTGGTGTGAAGCATTCAACTTTTTGTTGCTAATGAATATTCATTTGTCTCTAATTTGCATAATCATTTCCCACATTTCAATCATATCATTAACATGCATTAAACATCACTTTTTAAAATAAATTGACAACTAAAAACAAGAATTATGCCTGTATGTAGGCTATGTAGTAATCAAAATGTTAACATTCAGAATATCAAGAAAATGTGGCATATTTTCAAAATTAATTACAGCTATAAATATTAAATTTCAATTCAGGTCATTACCAAAAATGAGAATTCCTTTAAAAAGGTGTGCACATTTTCCATCATTAATTAGACAATAGATATCATAGATGCATTCCTGTTAAAGAAAGCGCTGCATTAAATCATTCTTTTGTTAGAAAATGAAGAAAAAATAAAAATAAAATTTGAAAGAGCATACAATTTAAATGACAGAATAAACTTTATTTCATCAAAATTTGTTAGGAGACGGCTGAAACATCAATAAAGACATCTGATCAGAATAAATCTGCGGCCCAGATTTATTTAATGACTTTTTAAAAAATCTAAAATTGTCCTTACAATATCATTGTGTAGGTTTGAACTGAACCTGATGACCATGGGTAATCATAATTGCGCTTTGAAACCCTGTATCAAGCAGGTTATAAATGCAAGTTATTATTATTATTATTATTACACTTTTTCAAACATTTCCAAAAGAGGGATTCAAATTATTGTTGGATGATCTCTCTATTCAATCATTAGTTTTAACCAAACCCACCAATGCTCTTTAGAAAGCGCCATCTTGTGATTTAATAGCTCTTTTTGAATAACAGGCTTTTACTTAATTGTTTGTAATTTGATATACCTTTCAAGCATGGTAGAGTTATTACTATTTGTTTTTTGTGTTATTTTGCAGGCTTTGGTTACTTAAGCTCAGCCTTACCCAAACTGTACTACCCCTGTACAATGTACATGATGGGACACAATCACGCCAAGTTTGGTCACAATCGGTTGATACATGGCCGAGATATGAGCGGGGGGGGGGGGGAGCATATTAGGTTGTGAGGTCCCGAATTCAAACCCAGAGTATGCCCTTCAGCAAGAAAATGTATCCGCAATTGCTGCACTCCACCCAGGTTTATAAATGGGTACCTGGAAGGATGCAATGTACATGTAGTTACTTAACCCGTTCCCTACGAGTTTGTGAAATCCCCATAGAATGTGTACACAACCCACTCGGTTCCTGTGGTGAAGGGGTTAAAGGGTACCACCACCAATAAATATTATTCTTATAAATGAAAGGTAACATATTTAGTAGTCCATTCCATCAACATGTACAGAAAAATATGTTTAAAAAATAAATATATAATTGGAAAACGCATCACTATACTACACCATGTGTATATGGGTCTGCAACTTGCGCAAAGACTACCTTTGTCAAGAGCAAACAAATCGTCCAGGATTCTATTCATTGTCACGTATGCGTGAATAGAATTGGCACACTCACTTATGTTTGGCGAGTACGAAACCACGAAATAAAAGTGGTTCCGTAAGTGGTGATAATGAATTCATTTGTTTATGAATTGCATGACCCTTTGCAAGATGTTAGGTATCTATTTGATATCACAAAAGGATACCAAAACTGATATATGTATGTGTTGTTCTTTGCCTGGTGGTCCCCTTTAACATTGTGTCCACCCACAATGTTGCCCATGGCTGGAATGCTCACCATCGAGTTGAAAACGTACATTTCATGTGCTGGATTGATCGCAGACTGTATCCAATGACCAGGGAAATAATACAATACATATTAGGTCACGAGGTCCAGAGTACAACCCAAAGTATGTTCATCACATTTTCCTTCAGCACTTCGACTTTTGTACCAAACATAATCTGATTCATGCAATAGGCATAGACTGTACCATGTTCGTAACTGGCGGCTCTTCGTCAGGTTTATGGTGATTAAAGATCTATGCTTTCTGACTTTCCGGGGGCAGATGCTTGTTGACTGCTAGAAGACTGCTAGAAGCGCAATACAAGACTGCTAGTTGGCGAATGCACTGCAAGGAAATAGGAATATTCCCACTAACACCATCTGGGCTACTGGCTTTTCCTGGATTCACCACTCTGGAGCGATTGCATACATTGCTTCTCCCAATTTTGATTTTTTGATCGGCCAAGGCACGTAGTTTGATTGTCTGTGATTTGTTCATGCTAATCATGTTTGTAAAATGTACAGAAGAAAGTATTTAATCTGTCACGAAGTATTAAGAATAGCCATAGGGTTTGTTTGCGATGATGTGCTGACCTTGCGTTAAGACAAGAAGGTGTATGGACCTATTTAGAGACACCCATTGTTCCCTGGGTAGGGTGAAACCTGCTGGCTATTAGTTGAGAATTGATTCTTTAAGGTTGAACACTGTGTCGGTTAGGGACTTCTTAGAATACCAAAGGGGCATCATGCCAGGCTAGAAATGCCGAGCTGAAGGTAAAGATGGAGATGGACAGGCAGATGTCGAGCAGGGCTGCAATGAGGTGATACTGGAACACGAGGCTGACCTAGAATAAAAAATATAATAAGACAATTTATGAAAATAAGTTTTCGACAACATAAATACAGAATTTTATTTTCTCAAGGACCCCAAAGTTATAGTATTATGATCTTTAAAGAGATGTAGTTGAGTTCTTGTAAAGAGAGTACAGTTTTTGTCAAACTTAATTTTTAGTAAGCAGAACCTGCACCATTACATTACAAACTAATATTCATAACTCCACCATGCTCACAAGAAATACAAAATTACAAATAACCAAGTAAAAAGCCTGTTATATAATAATAAATCATAATATATTACATTTATATAGCGCTTAGTACAATGTTTCTATATAAAGCGCTTTATTATCATTTAAAATGAGCCGTTAAAACTCAAGAGGGGGCTCTCTGAACACTCATCGGTTTTAACCATTTTAAATAAAATATTGTGAATGTGACGTTATGTTGAAATAGTGATTAGATAGAGAGATTATCAACAACTATTTAAAACACACTTTTGTAAAATTTTTGAAAAGCGGAAGCATTTTAAAATTTTGTTAACAACTGATTCAAAATTGGCTAATAATTGTGGGGCCCAACATTTATTACGGATGGTTATGTTTATGGATATTTTCAGCCATTTCTGAACCGATTTTGATCAAATAAAGATCATTCTGTAATTAAAATTGTATGCTCTTTCAAATTTGACTCAGTTTTTCATTATCTTACACAAATATTATTTTGATTAGCGCCCTCTATACCAAAACTCAACTATCCCTTTAAGTTGTTCTTGAAAATTATATCATTTGACGAAGTGTTGCAGCGGCACACGAAACGTCATGATCTTTTAGATTCCTAGTTTGACCATACATTGCGAGACAAACGAATATCACTAGCGATATTATTTCCGATAATATGCTGTCCCGCATATTGTGTACTTCAATTTACTGAAGATAATGAACATGATCTTGACAATGTTTGAAACACATCATGGTCACCCAGTTATGATTCAAATTCACAATATGCAATATGCAGGTTTTGCAACAAGTTTTTTGAGTTAGACCTCTGAATTATTTTGTCTTATTAAAAATACTTGCAATCAAATTTGGTTGAAACTTGTTGTGGAGATCTGGCAACCTAAAGTCACTTTTTTCAAATTTGGCCTTCCGCCTACCTGTATTAACATTACAATACTGCACTGTTCAGCCTGCATTGCACTGATATTGTATGAGGCCCGCCCAGGTCAGAATCGCATGGCACCTATGCATTTTGTATACACCCTTTGCGATAATGGGCATTTCCACGGAAAGTGGACATGAAATGAAAAAAACAATTGGCTCTTTTTCAAATCCTATTTATTTTTTCTGGATTTATTTTTTCATAAAACATGACCCTTTAACTATATCTTTCAGTTCACATGATTTTTTTTTTTATTCTAGGGTGTCTCCTTATTATAAGAGAAAATCTTCATATTTTCTATATTTTCAGGCATTTTTATAATTTAAGGCACCAAATTGGATGACTGATAATCACAGTACCTTTTCAGATTAAATTTTCAGTTATTTGGGTGCTCTAAAGTATATTTTTTTAGGAATCAAAACCTCCGGACAAACCGTAACACGAGTTACCATAACGCGAGCTACCGATGTTTCTGCATCCTACAATTTATTCACAAATTGTTTGGAAATTTTTTCAATACTAACTCATAGGACATACAAATGTTTGACTAGGATTATATTTACTGTCTGCGCCGGGCTTTAAGTCTCCCTCCACCTACGGTGGGCCAAACAACAAGCAATATAATTCATTTATGCGAAAGTCCTTGGGGTCCGGTTCTTGGACATTGACTTTTTAATATTTTGTTTTATTTTTTCCATCACCAGATCCAAATTAACCCTAATCAGGTTGGGTTATTTTGGCTAGATGCTATAGCCGGGAAAGTCGCGCAACGATACCTGGGCGTGTTGCAGAATTATCACACAAATGTCCAGGCGGTGGATTCCACCCCTAGCCATCCCCTTTCCTTCAGCCTGGTTAGGGTTAAGGATTTCTAGATTTTGAAAAAATTGTTTATAAATTGCCACAAGGGAAGAGAGTTGATTTTAACATGAACTTACAGCACTGCATTTTAGATCCAGATCCACTTGAGTACTTGTAATCCCTTTGAGCAGAAGATGTGTCACACTCCTTTGTCTTCAAACTAGGATAAGGATCAAATGAGATATGATAGATAAGTTTCTTACAGTACACAAAAGATGGATGCAATAATGAACGTGCAAACATAATGTGATATGCCCAAGACTACCCAAGACAAATGGAGACCCAGTAGGAGGTGAAAGCCTTTATGTGAATGATCACATCAATGCCCATGAGCTGCTAAAGGAATGCTCTCCAGGGAGTTGTGCACACAATGGCCCGTATTCACAAAGGAGGTTTGTACAGTCCATGGTCTAAACCTCGGTTAACATCTATGGAATGCCAATTGTAAACTGATGGAGAGAGAATGTGTACCATCAACATTGTTAACAAGTAAGGAATTTACATTCTCTCTCCATCAGTTTACAATGGCATTCCATAGATGTAAACCGGGGTTTAGACCATGGACTGTACAAACCTCCTTTGTGAATACGGGCCAATGAGTCCTGGGTGTGTATTCTGAAAATGTCACAAGTCCATATAAGACAGGACAGGGCTCGATACTTGCACTGGCCCGCTGGCCCGGGGCCAGTGAAATTGCACTTCGGGCCAGCAAAAATGTATGAAATACATATCTTGGTGGACGGATCGGGCAAGCAGATTTTCAACCCTTCATTGACAAAATTAGAAAAATCTTGTTTTCTTCTATGTTATGCTTCATCTATGATCCCAGATTTGATCAGGAAAGAGTGATATTTGCATATTAAAAAGTGAAATACAATTTTCAGACCAGTAAATTTTTCTTTCGGGCCACCAGAAAAGGGGAAGAAATGGGCCACTGACAAAAAAGTTGAGTGTGGAGCCCTGCATAAGATAATACACCGCTAAATCGTCATACAATGTAAATTGATAATCTGAAAATTGCCTTAAAGGGGACCACCAGGCAAACAACACATTTATGTTTTTGTACCGTTTTGTGATATCAAATAGATACCCAACATTTTGCAAAGGGTTGTGTAATTCATGAGCAAAACAATTAATTTCCAACTTACGGGAACAACTACTATTTTCTTGTTCCGTACAGGCCAAATATTTGCAAGTGCGCCATTGATGCTATTCAAGTGTACGTTTGGAGACATAAGAATCCCAGGCGATTTGTTCACTCTGGACAAAGTAGTGTTGTACATGCAGACCCATGAATGCATGTTTTAGAATGGTGATACATTTTCCGATCTCTCATAAAACTAAAGCGAAGTTAGCAGGACTGCACGAGCAGCATCCTGGGAATATATTTACCCTCCCCCCACTCGGTATAATTTATGGTAAGCATTTGCTGGTTCCCTCCCTTTGAAAATACCCCCCTATCTCTGGACTGCCAACATTTCTGAATCCACCTTTCGCGGGCTTTTCCTGCTTTGGAGACCCCCCTAAAACTGGAACACTGCTCAATGTACGTTATGTACCCCCTTTATCAGGTGAGCTAGCAGGAATTTCAGGAATTTGATCCCAGGAATTTGATCCCAGGATTTGATCTATTTTCTAAGATTTTCATAACAAAGACATATTATGACCCCCTTTCTCAGGAATCCAAACAGAGAGAGAACAAAAACACCCACCCTTTTAATGAAAACTCCGGGTGAAATGTCAATTAAAGGTAAAGGCCAGTTTTGGAAAGGCCCCCTCTCAAAAAGTGAAATGGAAGCTCTTATTACCAATAATGTGAAAGAATATAATTGTACTAATTAAGCCTGAGTCATGTCGGATATATTCGGAACCGGGTCCCGATAAACTTTTACCGGTTGGGAACCGGTATCCCAATAAATTTTTACCGTCGAAACTCGGACGGATAAAATCACGCAATCGTGCAAGCATCGGCAAAAATGCACTGTTTGGGGCTTATATTGCTCTTTTTATATGCAAATAACATAACAAATACTGAGGCTTTCATGAATTTACATATTTCAATCTTTACGGGAAAATAGTTACAGACTATCCAGAATTAACTCAGTTTTGCAAGAAAAGTATTTTTTCCGAAGTAAATTGGACCTAGAAATCGATCGTTGGTTCAGCATTACGCCACACGTTTCACAGAGGGGCAATTCCACGGTAACTGACGTTACAATGTAGGATTTTTACAACTTTGTTTTCATTGTAGTTATGTAAATAAAGATACCTGGGGGTTATAATTTGATACCTGTATATAGTTGATAAGAGTGAAGAAATAAGTATGAATTTTTTCACCAAATTTTTTTTATCGAACAGCGAGCAAAAATGTGTCGGTAACTGACGTTACGCAAAAAAGACATGCAAAATCATGGTCTTGAATCAAAGTGTAATATCTCATGTCCCAGACCTGCCAGAATGATGTGTTTTATGTGACATCATCCCTGGGTACCCAGGAACAGATGTACAAAATATAGAATGAGTAGCATCATTTCCCTTTATGCTATGATAACTTTACTGAAGGTATGTCGGTAACTGACATTACGGTTACACTTCCCATAGGCTTAACACATGAAAAATCATGTTTTGGAATCAGTTTGAAATATTTCATGTCCTTAACTTGTTAGAATGATTTTTGGGGTATGGATTAATTCCTTGGTCCATCAAGAACATATATATACAAATAAAAGGAGAACTATGTCCATTTTTTTTTTATTCTGTGGAAAGTTTATTGTGAGCATGCTGGTAACTGACGTTACGTTAACTGACGTTACAATGCTTTGTCTATGGGGTTTACATGAAACTGATTTTATCACTGTTTTTACACTGCATCAAGAATGATATCATACTAGTGCAATGTTAAATACTGATATCAACCTAGCAAAAGATCAAACAATGGGAAATCGGGACCTATGGGGCTAATTGACGTTTTACATACATTGCTTTACCTATGGGTGGTAACTGACGTTACACATGTAAATTACGTTTAGGTTGTAGAACAAATTTGTTGATTCCTCATGAATCATACCATACCAGTCACATGTTTAATATTAAATATATTAACTATTAAGATTCAAATCAGTGATTTATCAATGATTTGGAATGGATATGGGGTGTGGGGATCTAAGGGCCAAGTCCCTTTGCCCTTTCACAGAAATAAAGAGAGGATTTTGCCTTTTTTACACCACTTTATAAAGAAAAGCAGATAAATTAAGGGCTTTCCATCCTATTTGCCCATACTGGGAGATAAAACTTACAGGGAAACAAAGGGAAATTTAACTTAAAATAAGAAATAGTATAATCCATGATTTTGGTAACTGACGTTACATCCCCTACATCACAGTGTTTAGTCTTTTGAAAGAACTTTATACTGATTTACATGATAATAACTGGCTTAAACAATTTAGCAAGCTCCTCCTGAAGGTTTATGAATCTTTCAATTATCATTGTTCCCTTGGTAAATCATGTGACATTATGGTAATTGATGTTACATCATGGTAATTGATGTTAAATCATGGTAACTGACGTTACACACTTTGAAGAGCCAATTTTTACCAATGGTATGTGGCCATCCCAATTTTTGTTGTATTGATAGAAAGAGAGTTGGTCAAAGATTACAAATCTCAAGTAGCATCCCATATATCACCTTCTTTGTGGAATAAATTGAACAAATCCTTGTTTTTGGTAACTGACGTTACATCCATTATGGTAAACTGAGCTAATCAAGATTTTTGTCAAATTCAATAATCTAACCAGCAAATTTTGTTCTTGCCATTTGGTAAAGTGTTATTCTGGTAACTCTTTTCATGTGAAAGTTTATCAATTGAAGCAATGGTTTAGTAGATTTACTGATAGCAAATTGTATGTGAATTTATCTTTCTCATCACCTAAATTTCAACTTTTATACTTTGATGGCCATTTTGAAGAGAAAAAAATGGCCGTCTTTGAAAAAAAAATATGGTTCCTAAAAATTCAACTCATGTATTATTAAAAAATATGAGTTGTTTTAAAACCAAATTTGATTTTTAATTTTTGGCATCCATGTCCCTTATGTCGTGGAATTGCCCAGAAACAGAAACTTCGAGCCGCTGTTTCATGCATATCGCTCGTATACTTTGCGTGCAGGTTACGGGTCTTTTTTCTTATGCGAGATCCTTCCGCGACGGAGCTATGTTAATTCATCCGCCATACATGTAGCCGTTTTTTATCGATATTTTACGTAATTGTTTTCATTGTTTTGGGGCTCATTTTTGTATCTGTTCAGCTATCAAACGCCATGAAATCCTGTAAGTAGAATATCAAAACATTTTAAAATGTTGCAAATGACCAAAATACGTATTTTGAGCCACTTTTTGAATGCACTGGCTCATCAGCTGGATCATACGAAGATCCATCAGACAACTCCCCTGGAGTATCGGACTAACTTTGTGTGCACATCCGCCAACAATATCGTTCAAATGACTAGCAATTTTGCGCTTCCTGTTCAATTTCTGACTGTCAAGCGAAGTAACGAACCAAGAATTTCTCGAAAATAACCACTCTTTAAAGTAAATGATATCAATTGCCCCGTTTTTACTTGAATTCCGCTACATTAAGTGATAATCTTAATTTCTTTTTAAACATTTTATTTATTTTAATTTTTTTTTCGGGGCACCGTTACCGATATAACGAAACCGGGTCCCGATTGAAACGGTCGGTAACGGGTAACGGTAACCGACTCAGCCTTAGTACTAATATAGGATTATCCAAATTTGGCCAAGAAACCGCCTACTAATTTATATACTTGCAAAATTATAAATTGATCCCGACGGGATAGATATCGCCAAAACGGAATCGCCTATGCGCTATGCCTATGTGTATTACGACCACGCCGTGTACACGAGGTGTGTTCGCTATACGGGCTTGTCCCTAGCTTGTCGATATCTCCCCCAGCGCTAGCGGCGCTAACAGTAACAGGTCTGAATGGGCGGTGGATTTATGAATTTCACAAGCGGATATTGGATTTCTGCCAATATTTCTGTATTTAACGATGCTTAGGTTCGGATTTCACCACATAAGCCCTATTTCAATACATATTCAACAATATTGATCAATATAGATGTATTCGGCTACGTTTCAGAAACTGGACTTGGGCTTTAAACCCCCTTTTTTACAATCTTCAGGCCAGATTTTGTCGCGCGAAAAGTACCCCTTTACCGGAGATTTATGGAGGGGGGGGGGGGGGGGGCATTTCAATATACGTATACGCTAGAGTAACTATGATCAGCTCTGTGCGTAGCACAGAGCTGTGAATTACTGACGATCGAAATGGTGTAGCGTTTTTGCGATGAGGTGTTTTTATCACCTTTAATTATAATTTTTTTGTATTTGGTTAACCTTTTCTAGAGCACAAAAGTGCGTTTTATCTGCGCGCTACATATAAATTATATGAAAAGAATAATAACTTACCTCAAATTGATGATTAATCCCAAACGGCTTCGCACAAATATTCGAAATTGTCCTGTCGCCTCCAAAGTCATCGGCAATGCATGCTGGGATATATAGGCGAGGTTTTATTCCGGTTCCGCGCGTAAGTGGCGATCGGTTGACTAATACATATAAGCCAGGCCACTGTACTCAATGTTAACCTAACCGCCTGGCATATACATCGCTCGAAATCTTGCAGGAACATGTTTGTAGATGGGCGATGAGGTGTTTTATCCTCTTTAAGCAGATTTTTTAAAAATTTTGTTTACTTGTACTGCACCCTAAAATACCTATGTACGACGGCGCTACACAAAATTGCTATAAAAAGAATGATAACTTACCTCAAATTGATTATTTATGTCGATCGTCCTTGTTAGAATCCGGCTTTTTTTTTTCGATCCGTCGGCATCGCACAGCGGGATTCTAACAAGGACAATCGACATAAATAATCAATTTGAGGTAGGTTATCATTGTTTTTATAGCAATTTTGCGTAGCGCCGTCGTACATAGGTATTTTAGGGTGCAGTACAAGTAAACAAAATTTAAAAAAAATCTGCTTAAAGAGGATAAAACACCTCATCGCCCATCTACAAACATGTTCCTGCAAGATTTCGAGCGATGTATATGCCAGGCGGTTAGGTTAACATTGAGTACATCTTGGCTCGTACGCCAAAGTTTGACCTGCGACCTCACGCATGCGCACTGTGGACACAAATTCGGATACCATTTTGGAATTTTTGCTTCTTACCACAATCTGGACGATAAAAACCTAATTTTGTGAATTTATACACCGAATGGAGCCTCATGTATCAAGACAGTGGACCATTGATGTCCATGGATAACATCCGTCGTAAGTATAAAACCAGATATAAATTGTATAGTATCTTATATACTATTTTTACCAATAATTGTTACGACCGATACACCTAACAGTCACTTCAATATGCCAGACTCTGTCTACGACAGAGTCTGGTTAGGCTAACGCTAGAGATAACTTAGCATACTGCCCATTCGTACACGATACCGTTCAATAGTGTAACGCTATGTATTAGGACGCATAAGTGAGGAAAACGGATGGGAAATAATCATTTTTTTCCTACATTTTGCTGCCTTCATAACAAAAGAGTTGGTAATTATTATCAAAGAGAATTGTAGTACAAAAGTTTGTTTGCATTTGCTGGTAAATGGAGGGGAAAATCGGCTGATCTCCTCACAACGCTATTGTAATGTATGGTAGGTGTACTACACATCGGCACTGTTTTTAATATCGGCACACCGCGTAATATTTGTTTTTGCGCGTGTTGTGAAAAATCGCGCATGTGATGATGCGCGCTACCCTTAAAAACTAAACTAGTCGAAATTTTGAGGAGAAATAATGCGTAGATCATCCGCTACGAGTAAATTTGTGAAATTATGCCAATAAAATTAACATCGCACAAGAAATTTGGAGTTGCGTGCATTTCCAACGAGAGCTGAGGGGGTGCCGGTATTAAAAACACTTTGAACTTGTGAAGCCAAAAAACCACGCGCGCGTTCGAAGGCGCTATCTCAAAAAATAATTAATACATCGCAAAACTGATCATCGCATCGGAATCTGCACTATTTTCTCAATGTGTGAGTACAATTTCAAGAAATTTGTACAATGTTTAAGTCTTAAACTGTCGGAAATGTTTTAGTGTGCCGATGTGGGGGTCACTCAATCATACCTAACTAGTACTACCGGCATAATCGTGTATTAGGCCCCACCACTGCTATACTGTATACATATAACCTAACCCCTATAACCCTTTAAACCCTAACCCTAACCCTAATTTAGTGGCTATAGGTCAGATTAATGGCTATAGGTCAGATTAATGGCTATAGGTCAGATTTAGTGGCTATAGGTCAGATTTAGTGGCTATAAGTTGGCTACATAAGTGTATGTATGTATAGCAGTGGTGGGGCCTAATAGTAATACACGATATTGCCGTACTACCTAGAATCTCTGTTCCTGAGATCGACCGGGCTACTAGTACTACCTCTTGCGAGTGGTCAGTGGTGGAGAGTACCCATACTTCTGCCATGCCCGTCATCGAGATTACATACTGAATATAGCACGCTGAACACTGCCAAATGAGCGACGTTGAAGCCGCCGCAAATATATAAAAGTCCACCGAGGGGAGGCCAAGGCCAAGTGACCAAATACACTGCAGGAATACGGTACAGTACACTCCCTCTCCATGAGCAAGTTACGGTAGACAGTAGACTAGAGCCGAGGCATAGCCACCGGCTGTCATCGCCAATACTATGTTTGTTCAACTTCATATAGTACAGAATCGCATTATGACAGTGCGTTATTTTTACACATGAACTTAATAAGTATCCCTCACACTCACAGGTCTGTTTACTGGAACCATCCAAAGGCAAAGCCAAATATTTTACAAAAAAAATTAACATAATTAATTTAGACACATTTTTTTTTCAATAGTGCAATATCCACATCCACTAGACCATCAACGGATAAGCTCAAATTTAGGTGAGTGAAACCACCTTTTACGTATTTTTAACTTCATGCAAACAATACAAAAGGGTACAAAAGTGTCGTAATTGTTCTAGCACCACCGATTATGGCTACCACACCAGTGGCAGTGACATGTCAATATATGAGACGACGGGTCCCAACATAATAACATAATAATGACAAAATATGGTATACGAACCTCTTTCTTTAAAATGGCAGCCCAAATGAAAGTTGTTGTAACCCATCTGTAGACAGTAGTTAGAACTAGAAGCGATATATGCAACGTTTGCAGAGTAGCAGCATGTGCGTCAGCTATATCTGCAATCCAGGCCTGGTCGAGTCGGTCTGCGCGCGCCAGGCCGCCAGCGACTGCCCGGCCGGCGCGGCCGGGCCGGGGGCCGGGTACGGTGGCCAGGCTAGGCAACTCGATCGTAGCGCTACTACTAGTACCATCCAGCGAGGGTCCTACCAATCGCCAAGGATCACTACTAAGCACTGCGAAGCACTGCGAAGCTCACTACGAAGCACTACGAAACCCCTACGAAGCACTGCGAAGAGCACGTCTTCTTAGTACTATGAAGCACTACGAAGACGAAGATTGCACTGCGAAGAGCGCCCTGTACTAAAAACTCGCTTTTATGCGCGCACGTAGAGGTAGTCAGGTAGACTATGGTAACTGCCAAACACTCATCCAATTCGATCATGACCGATGTCAGAGCATGGTAGTATATCAATCATGCTACTCACTAAGTTATATGACAAGGATGTAACTGAAATGATTAATGAGTACATCATGGGCCAGCTGGTCCTGGGTCAAATAACATTAATGGGGGTTCCAGGGGTGCAGCCCCGGAAGATTTTGGATTATGGGCAGTTTAGTATTATCAAAGACACTAACTACCCTTGTAGACGTTGTAGTGTCTTTGGTATTATCAAAAAGTGGTTTAAAGAAGAATATAATATAGTAACATCTTCCATTCATGAGAGGGGGCAATGCTCCTTTATAATTGTAATGTTATTAATATATATTTTTGAACCCCAAATATTGGGGGGGGGGGGGGTGATAATACAGGCCACCCCTCCCCCACCTGAAATATTGGGGGATATATCCGCCCCCCCCCCCCCACCCCCGTGATCGACACCCCTGATTACAATGATAACAATGTTGTAAAAATCATTCTAGCGCGGTTAGCGATCCCTCGATCATGAATTGTGAATCGTGTTTGTACCGTGCTTGTCATGGCAGCTACCGTACCTTGATCATCTACTCCTACGTGCGCTCCTAAAAGCTATCTTTTAGCTCTTCGTAGTGCTTAGTAGTGTTTCGTAGTGAATTCATAGTGCTTCGTAGTGCTTCACGGTGTTCGCGGTGATTGGTAGGACCGTCCAGCGACCATACCGGCGGCCGAGAGCACGATCATGACCCAGGACCAGCCCTAGTTCCACTGATATAGATCTATCTATGCTTGTGTAATCATTTACGGCTTAATGAGTAAGGGTGATTTGTATGCTCTATTACGTTATGTTAATTTGTATATTACTCTAGCATATTGACATCGATGAGTCAGAGCCAGGGCCAATGGTGCTAATTACCATGGTAAATGTCGCTGGTCCGTAATCGGGCCCCTGCCCCCGGCCGGCCGAGCTGCACTGTACGCGTCTACGCGTGCGCGCATGATCAACTATAAAGCGGACGGAATTGGTTTCATGATCAGTAAAAATCAATATAATTTATAATCACAAGTATTATTGTGCGTTATAATGTAAGCACGCGCGGTTTGGCGGTTAGTACCAGCAATATGACTTATTTATAGGGTCCAGTAATATACTGGTCGCAATCATAATCAGATATTGTAAATTGGATAATTCGCTCAGGATGTAACTGACGGAAAAAATAATTCCGTCCACTAGGAAACCGATACCACTTTGCGAAACAGGTGCACGACGCGTATGAACTGCTCTGTGATTGGTTTATATAGTTCCCAAGTAGCCCACAATGCAACGTAGAGAAGTAGTCTTTCCGGTGACCAAAAATCGCGGTCACTCTGGCAGAGTGACACCCCCCTGGCCCTGACCATATATTAATTTATATTTCAGCCATTTTAGTGTAAAGGGTGACTAAATTAAAAATAAAAAACGCTTTGGTTGATCTATGATAATGAATACATCACATATCTGTTGACTATTTGATGTACATTTTTGTCATATTTTTTATATTAATTTTTCTATTTATTTTGTCTACCTGCTTAGCTTCACCCCTGAAAAAACCCTGCCAGAAGCTATTGTCTTGACTTCTCTGACCTCACAATACCATTCCATCAGTCAGCTAGATGAACAAAAGACATTGGTATGTCAACTGACCACCAGTTTTAAGCTGTTTTTTAAGCTTTATACAATGCCCACTCACCATGAAAAGAAGGTTTCAATGAAATACGGTACTCAGTGGGTGAAAACATCTTTTGTAAATGTTTATCTAGCTGATCGGTGGTTGAATGGTATTGTGATGTCAGAGAAGTCAATTGTGTAGGTTTTTTTTAGGGGTGGATCTTAGCAGGTAGAATACAAATAATATAAAAAATAATATTAAAAATATGACAGAAATGTACATGAAACCAAAGCGTTTTTATTTTTTTAATTTAGTCACTCTTTAATAGCGTGCGCCCGTCACTGAACCTCGTGCTAAGAGGATATAAGTATGACCCCAACACTGCCGTTGTAGAACCAGGGGGGGGGGGGGGGGGGGGTGGGGGGGGGGGGGGAACTCAGCCGCCATGTTGGTTAGGCTGTCTCGATATTAGGAGCCCTTTTGCAACGTCACACAACGTCACAAAACGTCATCAAAAGTATGATACGCTGCACATATCCAAATTGATATACATTATACAACTTATCAGATTAAACATAATTGCATGACCATCGCCATATATAGTGCAATGAATATTAGTGTTGCCTCATTCTATTCGATTTATAAGGCCCAACTTTGATGTAATTTTGCTATTAAACACTCTCTATAATAGCTGTAGATTTGAAGATTAATTGCCTTCCATACACGGGTCAATTGTTATCAAGCGCGCATCGCGCAAAAGGCATATTGTACGCGTTTGTGACATTGTTGTAATATAAATAGTACAGTATTGTCGCTTTCATGGTGCATTACTTTTCGTCCGATGAAACGTGCACAATGAAAGCGACAGAGGGGGAATTAGCCGATAGAATAGCCGAGGAAAAGAAGAGAAATAGGCAATTAAATTCCCCTACTCAACAGCAGGAGAAATTATCTTTCTATCGGTGTCACTACGATGAAACGGGCAGCATGAAATGGTTCGGGGGGGGGGGGGGGGGGGGGGTAGCCTTTAGTCAAGGCTCTATATGGCTTGGAGATTCTCTATGCGATCGCGAGCTAGCAGCAGTGAGAGAGCACGGGGTCAGCGAGCGGGACGAACTGGCTCTACTCGCTCCGCTCGCGTAATTGTGCATATAGCGTGAGAGTCTTGACGAAAGACTAGGGGGGGGAGGGGGGGGGGGGGGGGAATGGGAGAAAATACCGATGAAAATGGTCAAAGGTTCCGGCTAAAGCAGTGTACGCGCGCTTTTTCGGAACACGGCATGCGATATGTTGCGCCAGCATAGTATAGTACCGTGCACATGTTGTTTGTTGACGTTTTGTTAATACATCATCATTGTGTATTAATTTGCACATTTTATGCGCTGCGTGAACATGCTGCAAAATCCTAGCCATTTTCTCAATAAAATCGTAGTTTCACACACCATGATGACTGTGAGTGTATTGTATCTACGTCGTGGTCGTAGTCCGCATCGAGATCAGCCACTAATTAATGGTCACCCTCGCCCCCCTCGCCCTTGGACTTGTCTTAGCTAGATCGATATCGCAGAGTAGCAAAGTTTGATGCAAAGAAAGTGTATCGCACAAACAGCAGGCGCTATAGTCTTGGCTTACCAGCGCGCTTTTCGGGACTTTCGGCTAAAATGGATGAAGTACAGTGTACAAACATTATGCCCGGGCCGGCCGGCCTGGGGCTGCTGCGCTGGGGCTTGAGACTTGATAAATTGATTCGTTTTACTTGTATTTTGCATGAATATTAAGCTTTTAACAAATTAAAGTTGATAAACATCGTTATGATAATATATCAAGTATAAATCATATATTTATGAGACCAAATGATGAACAGAACCATATTAAAAACGGACCACAAACAAATTTATTGAAAGTATAGTGGATTTTTGTTTATCACGAACCAAATTGAAATCTCGCGCCAATCCACGTAATCTGCTAGCAAGTGAATGCGCAATAATTCTTCACTTCCGGCCGGCGATTAAAATTCCCCTGCACCTTGAAAGCGACAGAGGGGAAGTAGCGATTTCACTGTTGTTTACACTCTCAAAACACTGGTAAAATGTTCATGTATTAAAACTGGTTGGTTAAAATAAATAACCAATCGTTAGTTAAAGTGACATGGTTGGTTAAAAATGGTGTTTGTTAAAGGGGTAGTTTAGTTTGGTAGAGAGGGCGCTGCACATCACAATTTTTTTGTGAGGTAATGAAAAACTGAGTGTCGAATTTGAGAGAACATACAATTTTAATGGCAGAATAAACTTTATTTGGGGCCCAAATAATTAGATGATTTTTAGAAAGAAAAAAAAAATGCTTGCACTTTTTCAAAATTTTTCAAAAGCGTTTTTAAAATAGTTGTTGATGAACTCGCTTTGTAATCATTATATCAATAAAACATCACATGCATAATTTTGTATGAAAAATGGTGGAAACCAATGCCTTTTTAAAAAGCGCCCTCTTGTGTTTTAATGGCTATTTTTAAATGATAACAGGCTTTTTACTTAGTCGTTTTAATTTTGTAGATCTTTCGAGCATGGTGGAGTTATAACTATTAGTTTATAATGTAACTGTGTAGGTTTTGGCTACTAAAGTTCAGCCTTACCAAAACTAAACTACCCCTTTAAAGATCGTTCCGTATACCGTTGGTTAATGACAGTGTAGAATTAACTCCGTTCAAAGTTGGTTGAAAGTTTTGAACATGTGTTTGCAGGTAAGCCAAAAACATATTTACTATACCAATCTACTGAGTAATTTTGATAGTACACTTGAAACCGTTAATATTCCCACAATATTTTGAATAATGTGTTAAAATTGCCGTGACGTGACCGCCAATTCCTTCATGCAACCTCGAGCAAATTCCCAGTGACTGTTGCATGTATGCACCGCGCTGCGCTCCCGCACGCTGCCAGCCGGACTAGTCTGCACACCCGATTCACAAAAAGCACACAGTAAGCCACCGTAAAAAAAAAAGAAAGGCACACGGTAAAATACTGAAGGGATGACATCTTCTGTAATCTGATGGACACGGTGGGATAATCTGTACAGTGATCCTATCCCTAACCCTAACCCTAACCCTAACCCTAACCCCTCAGACGGTACTTGACTGAGTACCTCGTCACCCAGGTGATAGGTGACAACATCTAAACAATATATTACCGTGTACTTTTTTGTCATCCCTTCAGTATTTTACCGTGTGCCTTCTGTGTAATAGGTGTTTATATATCAAAAAGAAAATATGAATTTTATTTCACGACCAACCAAATGCAGTTTGGCGTGATATCGTTTGATGTATATATTCCTTTTATTTGTAAATGTCGTCATTCGATGTGGCTTAGTGACTATTGTGACGTATGGGAAGAAAACAGCGCGTTACCATGAGAGAAATAGAGAGCGCAGTAAACACATCTATAGGCAAGCCTCGCATTACATTATTTTTTTGAAAATCTATTTCTTCGTTTGTGGCCAGTGCGAAAATATTGCCGTATCGATACAGGTGATCGCGGCGTTACAGTGATCGATTCATTCATGTCTATATACGGCTCCGATTCATGGAATATATACTGCTGCCCTCTACATCAACGATGATGAGTACAGTTCAAAGTAAAGTATAAAATACCTAAGAAACCGTTTTCATCGCCTACGACCATACCACGCTGAATATACCGGTTCTCGTCCGATCACCGACAGTCAAGCAGCGTCGGGCCCGGTTAGTACTTGGATGGGAGACCTCTTGGGAATGCCGGGTGTTGTAGGCTTTTGCTTTTGTGTAATCTTTTAGTCATGGGACAAACTATGTAGTTGTTTTGTTTTGTTTTCTTCAATATGTTATTGCAAAAGAAAAGAGAGATCGAAATTGTTTGCGACCGCTCTTTTAAATATCAAAAAGAAAATATGAATTTTATTTCACGACCAACCAAATGCAGTTTGGCGTGATATCGTTTGATGTATATATTCCTTTTATTTGTAAATGTCGTCATTCGATGTGGCTTAGTGACTATTGTGACGTATGGGAAGAAAACAGCGCGTTACCATGAGAGAAATAGAGAGCGCAGTAAACACATCTATAGGCAAGCCTCGCATTACATTATTTTTTTGAAAATCTATTTCTTCGTTTGTGGCCAGTGCGAAAATATTGCCGTATCGATACAGGTGATCGCGGCGTTACAGTGATCGATTCATTCATGTCTATATACGGCTCCGATTCATGGAATATATACTGCTGCCCTCTACATCAACGATGATGAGTACAGTTCAAAGTAAAGTATAAAATACCTAAGAAACCGTTTTCATCGCCTACGACCATACCACGCTGAATATACCGGTTCTCGTCCGATCACCGACAGTCAAGCAGCGTCGGGCCCGGTTAGTACTTGGATGGGAGACCTCTTGGGAATGCCGGGTGTTGTAGGCTTTTGCTTTTGTGTAATCTTTTAGTCATGGGACAAACTATGTAGTTGTTTTGTTTTGTTTTCTTCAATATGTTATTGCAAAAGAAAAGAGAGATCGAAATTGTTTGCGACCGCTCTTTTAAATATCAAAAAGAAAATATGAATTTTATTTCACGACCAACCAAATGCAGTTTGGCGTGATATCGTTTGATGTATATATTCCTTTTATTTGTAAATGTCGTCATTCGATGTGGCTTAGTGACTATTGTGACGTATGGGAAGAAAACAGCGCGTTACCATGAGAGAAATAGAGAGCGCAGTAAACACATCTATAGGCAAGCCTCGCATTACATTATTTTTTTGAAAATCTATTTCTTCGTTTGTGGCCAGTGCGAAAATATTGCCGTATCGATACAGGTGATCGCGGCGTTACAGTGATCGATTCATTCATGTCTATATACGGCTCCGATTCATGGAATATATACTGCTGCCCTCTACATCAACGATGATGAGTACAGTTCAAAGTAAAGTATAAAATACCTAAGAAACCGTTTTCATCGCCTACGACCATACCACGCTGAATATACCGGTTCTCGTCCGATCACCGACAGTCAAGCAGCGTCGGGCCCGGTTAGTACTTGGATGGGAGACCTCTTGGGAATGCCGGGTGTTGTAGGCTTTTGCTTTTGTGTAATCTTTTAGTCATGGGACAAACTATGTAGTTGTTTTGTTTTGTTTTCTTCAATATGTTATTGCAAAAGAAAAGAGAGATCGAAATTGTTTGCGACCGCTCTTTTAAATATCAAAAAGAAAATATGAATTTTATTTCACGACCAACCAAATGCAGTTTGGCGTGATATCGTTTGATGTATATATTCCTTTTATTTGTAAATGTCGTCATTCGATGTGGCTTAGTGACTATTGTGACGTATGGGAAGAAAACAGCGCGTTACCATGAGAGAAATAGAGAGTGCAGTAAACACATCTATAGGCAAGCCTCGCATTACATTATTTTTTTGAAAATCTATTTCTTCGTTTGTGGCCAGTGCGAAAATATTGCCGTATCGATACAGGTGATCGCGGCGTTACAGTGATCGATTCATTCATGTCTATATACGGCTCCGATTCATGGAATATATACTGCTGCCCTCTACATCAACGATGATGAGTACAGTTCAAAGTAAAGTATAAAATACCTAAGAAACCGTTTTCATCGCCTACGACCATACCACGCTGAATATACCGGTTCTCGTCCGATCACCGACAGTCAAGCAGCGTCGGGCCCGGTTAGTACTTGGATGGGAGACCTCTTGGGAATGCCGGGTGTTGTAGGCTTTTGCTTTTGTGTAATCTTTTAGTCATGGGACAAACTATGTAGTTGTTTTGTTTTGTTTTCTTCAATATGTTATTGCAAAAGAAAAGAGAGATCGAAATTGTTTGCGACCGCTCTTTTAAATATCAAAAAGAAAATATGAATTTTATTTCACGACCAACCAAATGCAGTTTGGCGTGATATCGTTTGATGTATATATTCCTTTTATTTGTAAATGTCGTCATTCGATGTGGCTTAGTGACTATTGTGACGTATGGGAAGAAAACAGCGCGTTACCATGAGAGAAATAGAGAGCGCAGTAAACACATCTATAGGCAAGCCTCGCATTACATTATTTTTTTGAAAATCTATTTCTTCGTTTGTGGCCAGTGCGAAAATATTGCCGTATCGATACAGGTGATCGCGGCGTTACAGTGATCGATTCATTCATGTCTATATACGGCTCCGATTCATGGAATATATACTGCTGCCCTCTACATCAACGATGATGAGTACAGTTCAAAGTAAAGTATAAAATACCTAAGAAACCGTTTTCATCGCCTACGACCATACCACGCTGAATATACCGGTTCTCGTCCGATCACCGACAGTCAAGCAGCGTCGGGCCCGGTTAGTACTTGGATGGGAGACCTCTTGGGAATGCCGGGTGTTGTAGGCTTTTGCTTTTGTGTAATCTTTTAGTCATGGGACAAACTATGTAGTTGTTTTGTTTTGTTTTCTTCAATATGTTATTGCAAAAGAAAAGAGAGATCGAAATTGTTTGCGACCGCTCTTTTAAATATCAAAAAGAAAATATGAATTTTATTTCACGACCAACCAAATGCAGTTTGGCGTGATATCGTTTGATGTATATATTCCTTTTATTTGTAAATGTCGTCATTCGATGTGGCTTAGTGACTATTGTGACGTATGGGAAGAAAACAGCGCGTTACCATGAGAGAAATAGAGAGCGCAGTAAACACATCTATAGGCAAGCCTCGCATTACATTATTTTTTTGAAAATCTATTTCTTCGTTTGTGGCCAGTGCGAAAATATTGCCGTATCGATACAGGTGATCGCGGCGTTACAGTGATCGATTCATTCATGTCTATATACGGCTCCGATTCATGGAATATATACTGCTGCCCTCTACATCAACGATGATGAGTACAGTTCAAAGTAAAGTATAAAATACCTAAGAAACCGTTTTCATCGCCTACGACCATACCACGCTGAATATACCGGTTCTCGTCCGATCACCGACAGTCAAGCAGCGTCGGGCCCGGTTAGTACTTGGATGGGAGACCTCTTGGGAATACCGGGTGTTGTAGGCTTTTGCTTTTGTGTAATCTTTTAGTCATGGGACAAACTATGTAGTTGTTTTGTTTTGTTTTCTTCAATATGTTATTGCAAAAGAAAAGAGAGATCGAAATTGTTTGCGCCCGCTCTTTTAAATATCAAAAAGAAAATATGAATTTTATTTCACGACCAACCAAATGCAGTTTGGCGTGATATCGTTTGATGTATATATTCCTTTTATTTGTAAATGTCGTCATTCGATGTGGCTTAGTGACTATTGTGACGTATGGGAAGAAAACAGCGCGTTACCATGAGAGAAATAGAGAGCGCAGTAAACACATCTATAGGCAAGCCTCGCATTACATTATTTTTTTGAAAATCTATTTCTTCGTTTGTGGCCAGTGCGAAAATATTGCCGTATCGATACAGGTGATCGCGGCGTTACAGTGATCGATTCATTCATGTCTATATAAGGCTCCGATTCATGGAATATATACTGCTGCCCTCTACATCAACGATGATGAGTACAGTTCAAAGTAAAGTATAAAATACCTAAGAAACCGTTTTCATCGCCTACGACCATACCACGCTGAATATACCGGTTCTCGTCCGATCACCGACAGTCAAGCAGCGTCGGGCCCGGTTAGTACTTGGATGGGAGACCTCTTGGGAATACCGGGTGTTGTAGGCTTTTGCTTTTGTGTAATCTTTTAGTCATGGGACAAACTATGTAGTTGTTTTGTTTTGTTTTCTTCAATATGTTATTGCAAAAGAAAAGAGAGATCGAAATTGTTTGCGCCCGCTCTTTTAAATATCAAAAAGAAAATATGAATTTTATTTCACGACCAACCAAATGCAGTTTGGCGTGATATCGTTTGATGTATATATTCCTTTTATTTGTAAATGTCGTCATTCGATGTGGCTTAGTGACTATTGTGACGTATGGGAAGAAAACAGCGCGTTACCATGAGAGAAATAGAGAGCGCAGTAAACACATCTATAGGCAAGCCTCGAATTACATTATTTTTTTGAAAATCTATTTCTTCGTTTGTGGCCAGTGCGAAAATATTGCCGTATCGATACAGGTGATCGCGGCGTTACAGTGATCGATTCATTCATGTCTATATACGGCTCCGATTCATGGAATATATACTGCTGCCCTCTACATCAACGATGATGAGTACAGTTCAAAGTAAAGTATAAAATACCTAGGAAACCGTTTTCATCGCCTACGACCATACCACGCTGAATATACCGGTTCTCGTCCGATCACCGACAGTCAAGCAGCGTCGGGCCCGGTTAGTACTTGGATGGGAGACCTCTTGGGAATACCGGGTGTTGTAGGCTTTTGCTTTTGTGTAATCTTTTAGTCATGGGACAAACTATGTAGTTGTTTTGTTTTGTTTTCTTCAATATGTTATTGCAAAAGAAAAGAGAGATCGAAATTGTTTGCGCCCGCTCTTTTAAATATCAAAAAGAAAATATGAATTTTATTTCACGACCAACCAAATGCAGTTTGGCGTGATATCGTTTGATGTATATATTCCTTTTATTTGTAAATGTCGTCATTCGATGTGGCTTAGTGACTATTGTGACGTATGGGAAGAAAACAGCGCGTTACCATGAGAGAAATAGAGAGCGCAGTAAACACATCTATAGGCAAGCCTCGCATTACATTATTTTTTTGAAAATCTATTTCTTCGTTTGTGGCCAGTGCGAAAATATTGCCGTATCGACACAGGTGATCGCGGCGTTACAGTGATCGATTCATTCATGTCTATATACGGCTCCGATTCATGGAATATATACTGCTGCCCTCTACATCAACGATGATGAGTACAGTTCAAAGTAAAGTATAAAATACCTAAGAAACCGTTTTCATCGCCTACGACCATACCACGCTGAATATACCGGTTCTCGTCCGATCACCGACAGTCAAGCAGCGTCGGGCCCGGTTAGTACTTGGATGGGAGACCTCTTGGGAATGCCGGGTGTTGTAGGCTTTTGCTTTTGTGTAATCTTTTAGTCATGGGACAAACTATGTAGTTGTTTTGTTTTGTTTTCTTCAATATGTTATTGCAAAAGAAAAGAGAGATCGAAATTGTTTGCGCCCGCTCTTTTAAATATCAAAAAGAAAATATGAATTTTATTTCACGACCAACCAAATGCAGTTTGGCGTGATATCGTTTGATGTATATATTCCTTTTATTTGTAAATGTCGTCATTCGATGTGGCTTAGTGACTATTGTGACGTATGGGAAGAAAACAGCGCGTTACCATGAGAGAAATAGAGAGCGCAGTAAACACATCTATAGGCAAGCCTCGAATTACATTATTTTTTTGAAAATCTATTTCTTCGTTTGTGGCCAGTGCGAAAATATTGCCGTATCGATACAGGTGATCGCGGCGTTACAGTGATCGATTCATTCATGTCTATATACGGCTCCGATTCATGGAATATATACTGCTGCCCTCTACATCAACGATGATGAGTACAGTTCAAAGTAAAGTATAAAATACCTAGGAAACCGTTTTCATCGCCTACGACCATACCACGCTGAATATACCGGTTCTCGTCCGATCACCGACAGTCAAGCAGCGTCGGGCCCGGTTAGTACTTGGATGGGAGACCTCTTGGGAATACCGGGTGTTGTAGGCTTTTGCTTTTGTGTAATCTTTTAGTCATGGGACAAACTATGTAGTTGTTTTGTTTTGTTTTCTTCAATATGTTATTGCAAAAGAAAAGAGAGATCGAAATTGTTTGCGCCCGCTCTTTTAAATATCAAAAAGAAAATATGAATTTTATTTCACGACCAACCAAATGCAGTTTGGCGTGATATCGTTTGATGTATATATTCCTTTTATTTGTAAATGTCGTCATTCGATGTGGCTTAGTGACTATTGTGACGTATGGGAAGAAAACAGCGCGTTACCATGAGAGAAATAGAGAGCGCAGTAAACACATCTATAGGCAAGCCTCGCATTACATTATTTTTTTGAAAATCTATTTCTTCGTTTGTGGCCAGTGCGAAAATATTGCCGTATCGATACAGGTGATCGCGGCGTTACAGTGATCGATTCATTCATGTCTATATACGGCTCCGATTCATGGAATATATACTGCTGCCCTCTACATCAACGATGATGAGTACAGTTCAAAGTAAAGTATAAAATACCTAAGAAACCGTTTTCATCGCCTACGACCATACCACGCTGAATATACCGGTTCTCGTCCGATCACCGACAGTCAAGCAGCGTCGGGCCCGGTTAGTACTTGGATGGGAGACCTCTTGGGAATACCGGGTGTTGTAGGCTTTTGCTTTTGTGTAATCTTTTAGTCATGGGACAAACTATGTAGTTGTTTTGTTTTGTTTTCTTCAATATGTTATTGCAAAAGAAAAGAGAGATCGAAATTGTTTGCGCCCGCTCTTTTAAATATCAAAAAGAAAATATGAATTTTATTTCACGACCAACCAAATGCAGTTTGGCGTGATATCGTTTGATGTATATATTCCTTTTATTTGTAAATGTCGTCATTCGATGTGGCTTAGTGACTATTGTGACGTATGGGAAGAAAACAGCGCGTTACCATGAGAGAAATAGAGAGCGCAGTAAACACATCTATAGGCAAGCCTCGCATTACATTATTTTTTTGAAAATCTATTTCTTCGTTTGTGGCCAGTGCGAAAATATTGCCGTATCGACACAGGTGATCGCGGCGTTACAGTGATCGATTCATTCATGTCTATATACGGCTCCGATTCATGGAATATATACTGCTGCCCTCTACATCAACGATGATGAGTACAGTTCAAAGTAAAGTATAAAATACCTAAGAAACCGTTTTCATCGCCTACGACCATACCACGCTGAATATACCGGTTCTCGTCCGATCACCGACAGTCAAGCAGCGTCGGGCCCGGTTAGTACTTGGATGGGAGACCTCTTGGGAATGCCGGGTGTTGTAGGCTTTTGCTTTTGTGTAATCTTTTAGTCATGGGACAAACTATGTAGTTGTTTTGTTTTGTTTTCTTCAATATGTTATTGCAAAAGAAAAGAGAGATCGAAATTGTTTGCGCCCGCTCTTTTAAATATCAAAAAGAAAATATGAATTTTATTTCACGACCAACCAAATGCAGTTTGGCGTGATATCGTTTGATGTATATATTCCTTTTATTTGTAAATGTCGTCATTCGATGTGGCTTAGTGACTATTGTGACGTATGGGAAGAAAACAGCGCGTTACCATGAGAGAAATAGAGAGCGCAGTAAACACATCTATAGGCAAGCCTCGCATTACATTATTTTTTTGAAAATCTATTTCTTCGTTTGTGGCCAGTGCGAAAATATTGCCGTATCGATACAGGTGATCGCGGCGTTACAGTGATCGATTCATTCATGTCTATATACGGCTCCGATTCATGGAATATATACTGCTGCCCTCTACATCAACGATGATGAGTACAGTTCAAAGTAAAGTATAAAATACCTAAGAAACCGTTTTCATCGCCTACGACCATACCACGCTGAATATACCGGTTCTCGTCCGATCACCGACAGTCAAGCAGCGTCGGGCCCGGTTAGTACTTGGATGGGAGACCTCTTGGGAATGCCGGGTGTTGTAGGCTTTTGCTTTTGTGTAATCTTTTAGTCATGGGACAAACTATGTAGTTGTTTTGTTTTGTTTTCTTCAATATGTTATTGCAAAAGAAAAGAGAGATCGAAATTGTTTGCGCCCGCTCTTTTAAATATCAAAAAGAAAATATGAATTTTATTTCACGACCAACCAAATGCAGTTTGGCGTGATATCGTTTGATGTATATATTCCTTTTATTTGTAAATGTCGTCATTCGATGTGGCTTAGTGACTATTGTGACGTATGGGAAGAAAACAGCGCGTTACCATGAGAGAAATAGAGAGCGCAGTAAACACATCTATAGGCAAGCCTCGAATTACATTATTTTTTTGAAAATCTATTTCTTCGTTTGTGGCCAGTGCGAAAATATTGCCGTATCGATACAGGTGATCGCGGCGTTACAGTGATCGATTCATTCATGTCTATATACGGCTCCGATTCATGGAATATATACTGCTGCCCTCTACATCAACGATGATGAGTACAGTTCAAAGTAAAGTATAAAATACCTAGGAAACCGTTTTCATCGCCTACGACCATACCACGCTGAATATACCGGTTCTCGTCCGATCACCGACAGTCAAGCAGCGTCGGGCCCGGTTAGTACTTGGATGGGAGACCTCTTGGGAATACCGGGTGTTGTAGGCTTTTGCTTTTGTGTAATCTTTTAGTCATGGGACAAACTATGTAGTTGTTTTGTTTTGTTTTCTTCAATATGTTATTGCAAAAGAAAAGAGAGATCGAAATTGTTTGCGCCCGCTCTTTTAAATATCAAAAAGAAAATATGAATTTTATTTCACGACCAACCAAATGCAGTTTGGCGTGATATCGTTTGATGTATATATTCCTTTTATTTGTAAATGTCGTCATTCGATGTGGCTTAGTGACTATTGTGACGTATGGGAAGAAAACAGCGCGTTACCATGAGAGAAATAGAGAGCGCAGTAAACACATCTATAGGCAAGCCTCGCATTACATTATTTTTTTGAAAATCTATTTCTTCGTTTGTGGCCAGTGCGAAAATATTGCCGTATCGATACAGGTGATCGCGGCGTTACAGTGATCGATTCATTCATGTCTATATACGGCTCCGATTCATGGAATATATACTGCTGCCCTCTACATCAACGATGATGAGTACAGTTCAAAGTAAAGTATAAAATACCTAAGAAACCGTTTTCATCGCCTACGACCATACCACGCTGAATATACCGGTTCTCGTCCGATCACCGACAGTCAAGCAGCGTCGGGCCCGGTTAGTACTTGGATGGGAGACCTCTTGGGAATACCGGGTGTTGTAGGCTTTTGCTTTTGTGTAATCTTTTAGTCATGGGACAAACTATGTAGTTGTTTTGTTTTGTTTTCTTCAATATGTTATTGCAAAAGAAAAGAGAGATCGAAATTGTTTGCGCCCGCTCTTTTAAATATCAAAAAGAAAATATGAATTTTATTTCACGACCAACCAAATGCAGTTTGGCGTGATATCGTTTGATGTATATATTCCTTTTATTTGTAAATGTCGTCATTCGATGTGGCTTAGTGACTATTGTGACGTATGGGAAGAAAACAGCGCGTTACCATGAGAGAAATAGAGAGCGCAGTAAACACATCTATAGGCAAGCCTCGCATTACATTATTTTTTTGAAAATCTATTTCTTCGTTTGTGGCCAGTGCGAAAATATTGCCGTATCGACACAGGTGATCGCGGCGTTACAGTGATCGATTCATTCATGTCTATATACGGCTCCGATTCATGGAATATATACTGCTGCCCTCTACATCAACGATGATGAGTACAGTTCAAAGTAAAGTATAAAATACCTAAGAAACCGTTTTCATCGCCTACGACCATACCACGCTGAATATACCGGTTCTCGTCCGATCACCGACAGTCAAGCAGCGTCGGGCCCGGTTAGTACTTGGATGGGAGACCTCTTGGGAATGCCGGGTGTTGTAGGCTTTTGCTTTTGTGTAATCTTTTAGTCATGGGACAAACTATGTAGTTGTTTTGTTTTGTTTTCTTCAATATGTTATTGCAAAAGAAAAGAGAGATCGAAATTGTTTGCGCCCGCTCTTTTAAATATCAAAAAGAAAATATGAATTTTATTTCACGACCAACCAAATGCAGTTTGGCGTGATATCGTTTGATGTATATATTCCTTTTATTTGTAAATGTCGTCATTCGATGTGGCTTAGTGACTATTGTGACGTATGGGAAGAAAACAGCGCGTTACCATGAGAGAAATAGAGAGCGCAGTAAACACATCTATAGGCAAGCCTCGCATTACATTATTTTTTTGAAAATCTATTTCTTCGTTTGTGGCCAGTGCGAAAATATTGCCGTATCGATACAGGTGATCGCGGCGTTACAGTGATCGATTCATTCATGTCTATATACGGCTCCGATTCATGGAATATATACTGCTGCCCTCTACATCAACGATGATGAGTACAGTTCAAAGTAAAGTATAAAATACCTAAGAAACCGTTTTCATCGCCTACGACCATACCACGCTGAATATACCGGTTCTCGTCCGATCACCGACAGTCAAGCAGCGTCGGGCCCGGTTAGTACTTGGATGGGAGACCTCTTGGGAATACCGGGTGTTGTAGGCTTTTGCTTTTGTGTAATCTTTTAGTCATGGGACAAACTATGTAGTTGTTTTGTTTTGTTTTCTTCAATATGTTATTGCAAAAGAAAAGAGAGATCGAAATTGTTTGCGCCCGCTCTTTTAAATATCAAAAAGAAAATATGAATTTTATTTCACGACCAACCAAATGCAGTTTGGCGTGATATCGTTTGATGTATATATTCCTTTTATTTGTAAATGTCGTCATTCGATGTGGCTTAGTGACTATTGTGACGTATGGGAAGAAAACAGCGCGTTACCATGAGAGAAATAGAGAGCGCAGTAAACACATCTATAGGCAAGCCTCGCATTACATTATTTTTTTGAAAATCTATTTCTTCGTTTGTGGGC
The DNA here is from genome assembly GCA_037951105.1 of Echinarachnius parma. Taxonomy (NCBI): domain Eukaryota; kingdom Metazoa; phylum Echinodermata; class Echinoidea; order Clypeasteroida; family Echinarachniidae; genus Echinarachnius; species Echinarachnius parma. Next base: position 193,738 of record JBAMJV010002855.1, on the reverse strand, counting down.
AGTGCGAAAATATTGCCGTATCGATACAGGTGATCGCGGCGTTACAGTGATCGATTCATTCATGTCTATATACGGCTCCGATTCATGGAATATATACTGCTGCCCTCTACATCAACGATGATGAGTACAGTTCAAAGTAAAGTATAAAATACCTAAGAAACCGTTTTCATCGCCTACGACCATACCACGCTGAATATACCGGTTCTCGTCCGATCACCGACAGTCAAGCAGCGTCGGGCCCGGTTAGTACTTGGATGGGAGACCTCTTGGGAATACCGGGTGTTGTAGGCTTTTGCTTTTGTGTAATCTTTTAGTCATGGGACAAACTATGTAGTTGTTTTGTTTTGTTTTCTTCAATATGTTATTGCAAAAGAAAAGAGAGATCGAAATTGTTTGCGCCCGCTCTTTTAAATATCAAAAAGAAAATATGAATTTTATTTCACGACCAACCAAATGCAGTTTGGCGTGATATCGTTTGATGTATATATTCCTTTTATTTGTAAATGTCGTCATTCGATGTGGCTTAGTGACTATTGTGACGTATGGGAAGAAAACAGCGCGTTACCATGAGAGAAATAGAGAGCGCAGTAAACACATCTATAGGCAAGCCTCGCATTACATTATTTTTTTGAAAATCTATTTCTTCGTTTGTGGCCAGTGCGAAAATATTGCCGTATCGACACAGGTGATCGCGGCGTTACAGTGATCGATTCATTCATGTCTATATACGGCTCCGATTCATGGAATATATACTGCTGCCCTCTACATCAACGATGATGAGTACAGTTCAAAGTAAAGTATAAAATACCTAAGAAACCGTTTTCATCGCCTACGACCATACCACGCTGAATATACCGGTTCTCGTCCGATCACCGACAGTCAAGCAGCGTCGGGCCCGGTTAGTACTTGGATGGGAGACCTCTTGGGAATGCCGGGTGTTGTAGGCTTTTGCTTTTGTGTAATCTTTTAGTCATGGGACAAACTATGTAGTTGTTTTGTTTTGTTTTCTTCAATATGTTATTGCAAAAGAAAAGAGAGATCGAAATTGTTTGCGACCGCTCTTTTAAATATCAAAAAGAAAATATGAATTTTATTTCACGACCAACCAAATGCAGTTTGGCGTGATATCGTTTGATGTATATATTCCTTTTATTTGTAAATGTCGTCATTCGATGTGGCTTAGTGACTATTGTGACGTATGGGAAGAAAACAGCGCGTTACCATGAGAGAAATAGAGAGCGCAGTAAACACATCTATAGGCAAGCCTCGCATTACATTATTTTTTTGAAAATCTATTTCTTCGTTTGTGGCCAGTGCGAAAATATTGCCGTATCGATACAGGTGATCGCGGCGTTACAGTGATCGATTCATTCATGTCTATATACGGCTCCGATTCATGGAATATATACTGCTGCCCTCTACATCAACGATGATGAGTACAGTTCAAAGTAAAGTATAAAATACCTAAGAAACCGTTTTCATCGCCTACGACCATACCACGCTGAATATACCGGTTCTCGTCCGATCACCGACAGTCAAGCAGCGTCGGGCCCGGTTAGTACTTGGATGGGAGACCTCTTGGGAATACCGGGTGTTGTAGGCTTTTGCTTTTGTGTAATCTTTTAGTCATGGGACAAACTATGTAGTTGTTTTGTTTTGTTTTCTTCAATATGTTATTGCAAAAGAAAAGAGAGATCGAAATTGTTTGCGCCCGCTCTTTTAAATATCAAAAAGAAAATATGAATTTTATTTCACGACCAACCAAATGCAGTTTGGCGTGATATCGTTTGATGTATATATTCCTTTTATTTGTAAATGTCGTCATTCGATGTGGCTTAGTGACTATTGTGACGTATGGGAAGAAAACAGCGCGTTACCATGAGAGAAATAGAGAGCGCAGTAAACACATCTATAGGCAAGCCTCGCATTACATTATTTTTTTGAAAATCTATTTCTTCGTTTGTGGGCAGTGCGAAAATATTGCCGTATCGATACAGGTGATCGCGGCGTTACAGTGATCGATTCATTCATGTCTATATACGGCTCCGATTCATGGAATATATACTGCTGCCCTCTACATCAACGATGATGAGTACAGTTCAAAGTAAAGTATAAAATACCTAAGAAACCGTTTTCATCGCCTACGACCATACCACGCTGAATATACCGGTTCTCGTCCGATCACCGACAGTCAAGCAGCGTCGGGCCCGGTTAGTACTTGGATGGGAGACCTCTTGGGAATACCGGGTGTTGTAGGCTTTTGCTTTTGTGTAATCTTTTAGTCATGGGACAAACTATGTAGTTGTTTTGTTTTGTTTTCTTCAATATGTTATTGCAAAAGAAAAGAGAGATCGAAATTGTTTGCGCCCGCTCTTTTAAATATCAAAAAGAAAATATGAATTTTATTTCACGACCAACCAAATGCAGTTTGGCGTGATATCGTTTGATGTATATATTCCTTTTATTTGTAAATGTCGTCATTCGATGTGGCTTAGTGACTATTGTGACGTATGGGAAGAAAACAGCGCGTTACCATGAGAGAAATAGAGAGCGCAGTAAACACATCTATAGGCAAGCCTCGCATTACATTATTTTTTTGAAAATCTATTTCTTCGTTTGTGGCCAGTGCGAAAATATTGCCGTATCGATACAGGTGATCGCGGCGTTACAGTGATCGATTCATTCATGTCTATATACGGCTCCGATTCATGGAATATATACTGCTGCCCTCTACATCAACGATGATGAGTACAGTTCAAAGTAAAGTATAAAATACCTAAGAAACCGTTTTCATCGCCTACGACCATACCACGCTGAATATACCGGTTCTCGTCCGATCACCGACAGTCAAGCAGCGTCGGGCCCGGTTAGTACTTGGATGGGAGACCTCTTGGGAATACCGGGTGTTGTAGGCTTTTGCTTTTGTGTAATCTTTTAGTCATGGGACAAACTATGTAGTTGTTTTGTTTTGTTTTCTTCAATATGTTATTGCAAAAGAAAAGAGAGATCGAAATTGTTTGCGCCCGCTCTTTTAAATATCAAAAAGAAAATATGAATTTTATTTCACGACCAACCAAATGCAGTTTGGCGTGATATCGTTTGATGTATATATTCCTTTTATTTGTAAATGTCGTCATTCGATGTGGCTTAGTGACTATTGTGACGTATGGGAAGAAAACAGCGCGTTACCATGAGAGAAATAGAGAGCGCAGTAAACACATCTATAGGCAAGCCTCGCATTACATTATTTTTTTGAAAATCTATTTCTTCGTTTGTGGCCAGTGCGAAAATATTGCCGTATCGATACAGGTGATCGCGGCGTTACAGTGATCGATTCATTCATGTCTATATACGGCTCCGATTCATGGAATATATACTGCTGCCCTCTACATCAACGATGATGAGTACAGTTCAAAGTAAAGTATAAAATACCTAAGAAACCGTTTTCATCGCCTACGACCATACCACGCTGAATATACCGGTTCTCGTCCGATCACCGACAGTCAAGCAGCGTCGGGCCCGGTTAGTACTTGGATGGGAGACCTCTTGGGAATGCCGGGTGTTGTAGGCTTTTGCTTTTGTGTAATCTTTTAGTCATGGGACAAACTATGTAGTTGTTTTGTTTTGTTTTCTTCAATATGTTATTGCAAAAGAAAAGAGAGATCGAAATTGTTTGCGCCCGCTCTTTTAAATATCAAAAAGAAAATATGAATTTTATTTCACGACCAACCAAATGCAGTTTGGCGTGATATCGTTTGATGTATATATTCCTTTTATTTGTAAATGTCGTCATTCGATGTGGCTTAGTGACTATTGTGACGTATGGGAAAAAAAAAAAGCGTTACCATGAGAGAAATAGAGAGCGCAGTAAACACATCTATAGGCAAGCCTCGCATTACATTATTTTTTTGAAAATCTATTTCTTCGTTTGTGGCCAGTGCGAAAATATTGCCGTATCGATACAGGTGATCGCGGCGTTACAGTGATCGATTCATTCATGTCTATATACGGCTCCGATTCATGGAATATATACTGCTGCCCTCTACATCAACGATGATGAGTACAGTTCAAAGTAAAGTATAAAATACCTAAGAAACCGTTTTCATCGCCTACGACCATACCACGCTGAATATACCGGTTCTCGTCCGATCACCGACAGTCAAGCAGCGTCGGGCCCGGTTAGTACTTGGATGGGAGACCTCTTGGGAATACCGGGTGTTGTAGGCTTTTGCTTTTGTGTAATCTTTTAGTCATGGGACAAACTATGTAGTTGTTTTGTTTTGTTTTCTTCAATATGTTATTGCAAAAGAAAAGAGAGATCGAAATTGTTTGCGCCCGCTCTTTTAAATATCAAACAGAAAATATGAATTTTATTTCACGACCAACCAAATGCAGTTTGGCGTGATATCGTTTGATGTATATATTCCTTTTATTTGTAAATGTCGTCATTCGATGTGGCTTAGTGACTATTGTGACGTATGGGAAGAAAACAGCGCGTTACCATGAGAGAAATAGAGAGCGCAGTAAACACATCTATAGGCAAGCCTCGCATTACATTATTTTTTTGAAAATCTATTTCTTCGTTTGTGGCCAGTGCGAAAATATTGCCGTATCGATACAGGTGATCGCGGCGTTACAGTGATCGATTCATTCATGTCTATATACGGCTCCGATTCATGGAATATATACTGCTGCCCTCTACATCAACGATGATGAGTACAGTTCAAAGTAAAGTATAAAATACCTAAGAAACCGTTTTCATCGCCTACGACCATACCACGCTGAATATACCGGTTCTCGTCCGATCACCGACAGTCAAGCAGCGTCGGGCCCGGTTAGTACTTGGATGGGAGACCTCTTGGGAATGCCGGGTGTTGTAGGCTTTTGCTTTTGTGTAATCTTTTAGTCATGGGACAAACTATGTAGTTGTTTTGTTTTGTTTTCTTCAATATGTTATTGCAAAAGAAAAGAGAGATCGAAATTGTTTGCGACCGCTCTTTTAAATATCAAAAAGAAAATATGAATTTTATTTCACGACCAACCAAATGCAGTTTGGCGTGATATCGTTTGATGTATATATTCCTTTTATTTGTAAATGTCGTCATTCGATGTGGCTTAGTGACTATTGTGACGTATGGGAAAAAAAAAAAGCGTTACCATGAGAGAAATAGAGAGCGCAGTAAACACATCTATAGGCAAGCCTCGCATTACATTATTTTTTTGAAAATCTATTTCTTCGTTTGTGGCCAGTGCGAAAATATTGCCGTATCGATACAGGTGATCGCGGCGTTACAGTGATCGATTCATTCATGTCTATATACGGCTCCGATTCATGGAATATATACTGCTGCCCTCTACATCAACGATGATGAGTACAGTTCAAAGTAAAGTATAAAATACCTAAGAAACCGTTTTCATCGCCTACGACCATACCACGCTGAATATACCGGTTCTCGTCCGATCACCGACAGTCAAGCAGCGTCGGGCCCGGTTAGTACTTGGATGGGAGACCTCTTGGGAATGCCGGGTGTTGTAGGCTTTTGCTTTTGTGTAATCTTTTAGTCATGGGACAAACTATGTAGTTGTTTTGTTTTGTTTTCTTCAATATGTTATTGCAAAAGAAAAGAGAGATCGAAATTGTTTGCGACCGCTCTTTTAAATATCAAAAAGAAAATATGAATTTTATTTCACGACCAACCAAATGCAGTTTGGCGTGATATCGTTTGATGTATATATTCCTTTTATTTGTAAATGTCGTCATTCGATGTGGCTTAGTGACTATTGTGACGTATGGGAAGAAAACAGCGCGTTACCATGAGAGAAATAGAGAGCGCAGTAAACACATCTATAGGCAAGCCTCGCATTACATTATTTTTTTGAAAATCTATTTCTTCGTTTGTGGCCAGTGCGAAAATATTGCCGTATCGATACAGGTGATCGCGGCGTTACAGTGATCGATTCATTCATGTCTATATACGGCTCCGATTCATGGAATATATACTGCTGCCCTCTACATCAACGATGATGAGTACAGTTCAAAGTAAAGTATAAAATACCTAAGAAACCGTTTTCATCGCCTACGACCATACCACGCTGAATATACCGGTTCTCGTCCGATCACCGACAGTCAAGCAGCGTCGGGCCCGGTTAGTACTTGGATGGGAGACCTCTTGGGAATGCCGGGTGTTGTAGGCTTTTGCTTTTGTGTAATCTTTTAGTCATGGGACAAACTATGTAGTTGTTTTGTTTTGTTTTCTTCAATATGTTATTGCAAAAGAAAAGAGAGATCGAAATTGTTTGCGACCGCTCTTTTAAATATCAAAAAGAAAATATGAATTTTATTTCACGACCAACCAAATGCAGTTTGGCGTGATATCGTTTGATGTATATATTCCTTTTATTTGTAAATGTCGTCATTCGATGTGGCTTAGTGACTATTGTGACGTATGGGAAAAAAAAAAAGCGTTACCATGAGAGAAATAGAGAGCGCAGTAAACACATCTATAGGCAAGCCTCGCATTACATTATTTTTTTGAAAATCTATTTCTTCGTTTGTGGCCAGTGCGAAAATATTGCCGTATCGATACAGGTGATCGCGGCGTTACAGTGATCGATTCATTCATGTCTATATACGGCTCCGATTCATGGAATATATACTGCTGCCCTCTACATCAACGATGATGAGTACAGTTCAAAGTAAAGTATAAAATACCTAAGAAACCGTTTTCATCGCCTACGACCATACCACGCTGAATATACCGGTTCTCGTCCGATCACCGACAGTCAAGCAGCGTCGGGCCCGGTTAGTACTTGGATGGGAGACCTCTTGGGAATGCCGGGTGTTGTAGGCTTTTGCTTTTGTGTAATCTTTTAGTCATGGGACAAACTATGTAGTTGTTTTGTTTTGTTTTCTTCAATATGTTATTGCAAAAGAAAAGAGAGATCGAAATTGTTTGCGACCGCTCTTTTAAATATCAAAAAGAAAATATGAATTTTATTTCACGACCAACCAAATGCAGTTTGGCGTGATATCGTTTGATGTATATATTCCTTTTATTTGTAAATGTCGTCATTCGATGTGGCTTAGTGACTATTGTGACGTATGGGAAGAAAACAGCGCGTTACCATGAGAGAAATAGAGAGCGCAGTAAACACATCTATAGGCAAGCCTCGCATTACATTATTTTTTTGAAAATCTATTTCTTCGTTTGTGGCCAGTGCGAAAATATTGCCGTATCGATACAGGTGATCGCGGCGTTACAGTGATCGATTCATTCATGTCTATATACGGCTCCGATTCATGGAATATATACTGCTGCCCTCTACATCAACGATGATGAGTACAGTTCAAAGTAAAGTATAAAATACCTAAGAAACCGTTTTCATCGCCTACGACCATACCACGCTGAATATACCGGTTCTCGTCCGATCACCGACAGTCAAGCAGCGTCGGGCCCGGTTAGTACTTGGATGGGAGACCTCTTGGGAATGCCGGGTGTTGTAGGCTTTTGCTTTTGTGTAATCTTTTAGTCATGGGACAAACTATGTAGTTGTTTTGTTTTGTTTTCTTCAATATGTTATTGCAAAAGAAAAGAGAGATCGAAATTGTTTGCGACCGCTCTTTTAAATATCAAAAAGAAAATATGAATTTTATTTCACGACCAACCAAATGCAGTTTGGCGTGATATCGTTTGATGTATATATTCCTTTTATTTGTAAATGTCGTCATTCGATGTGGCTTAGTGACTATTGTGACGTATGGGAAGAAAACAGCGCGTTACCATGAGAGAAATAGAGAGCGCAGTAAACACATCTATAGGCAAGCCTCGCATTACATTATTTTTTTGAAAATCTATTTCTTCGTTTGTGGCCAGTGCGAAAATATTGCCGTATCGATACAGGTGATCGCGGCGTTACAGTGATCGATTCATTCATGTCTATATACGGCTCCGATTCATGGAATATATACTGCTGCCCTCTACATCAACGATGATGAGTACAGTTCAAAGTAAAGTATAAAATACCTAAGAAACCGTTTTCATCGCCTACGACCATACCACGCTGAATATACCGGTTCTCGTCCGATCACCGACAGTCAAGCAGCGTCGGGCCCGGTTAGTACTTGGATGGGAGACCTCTTGGGAATACCGGGTGTTGTAGGCTTTTGCTTTTGTGTAATCTTTTAGTCATGGGACAAACTATGTAGTTGTTTTGTTTTGTTTTCTTCAATATGTTATTGCAAAAGAAAAGAGAGATCGAAATTGTTTGCGCCCGCTCTTTTAAATATCAAAAAGAAAATATGAATTTTATTTCACGACCAACCAAATGCAGTTTGGCGTGATATCGTTTGATGTATATATTCCTTTTATTTGTAAATGTCGTCATTCGATGTGGCTTAGTGACTATTGTGACGTATGGGAAGAAAACAGCGCGTTACCATGAGAGAAATAGAGAGCGCAGTAAACACATCTATAGGCAAGCCTCGCATTACATTATTTTTTTGAAAATCTATTTCTTCGTTTGTGGGCAGTGCGAAAATATTGCCGTATCGATACAGGTGATCGCGGCGTTACAGTGATCGATTCATTCATGTCTATATACGGCTCCGATTCATGGAATATATACTGCTGCCCTCTACATCAACGATGATGAGTACAGTTCAAAGTAAAGTATAAAATACCTAAGAAACCGTTTTCATCGCCTACGACCATACCACGCTGAATATACCGGTTCTCGTCCGATCACCGACAGTCAAGCAGCGTCGGGCCCGGTTAGTACTTGGATGGGAGACCTCTTGGGAATGCCGGGTGTTGTAGGCTTTTGCTTTTGTGTAATCTTTTAGTCATGGGACAAACTATGTAGTTGTTTTGTTTTGTTTTCTTCAATATGTTATTGCAAAAGAAAAGAGAGATCGAAATTGTTTGCGACCGCTCTTTTAAATATCAAAAAGAAAATATGAATTTTATTTCACGACCAACCAAATGCAGTTTGGCGTGATATCGTTTGATGTATATATTCCTTTTATTTGTAAATGTCGTCATTCGATGTGGCTTAGTGACTATTGTGACGTATGGGAAAAAAAAAAAGCGTTACCATGAGAGAAATAGAGAGCGCAGTAAACACATCTATAGGCAAGCCTCGCATTACATTATTTTTTTGAAAATCTATTTCTTCGTTTGTGGCCAGTGCGAAAATATTGCCGTATCGATACAGGTGATCGCGGCGTTACAGTGATCGATTCATTCATGTCTATATACGGCTCCGATTCATGGAATATATACTGCTGCCCTCTACATCAACGATGATGAGTACAGTTCAAAGTAAAGTATAAAATACCTAAGAAACCGTTTTCATCGCCTACGACCATACCACGCTGAATATACCGGTTCTCGTCCGATCACCGACAGTCAAGCAGCGTCGGGCCCGGTTAGTACTTGGATGGGAGACCTCTTGGGAATGCCGGGTGTTGTAGGCTTTTGCTTTTGTGTAATCTTTTAGTCATGGGACAAACTATGTAGTTGTTTTGTTTTGTTTTCTTCAATATGTTATTGCAAAAGAAAAGAGAGATCGAAATTGTTTGCGACCGCTCTTTTAAATATCAAAAAGAAAATATGAATTTTATTTCACGACCAACCAAATGCAGTTTGGCGTGATATCGTTTGATGTATATATTCCTTTTATTTGTAAATGTCGTCATTCGATGTGGCTTAGTGACTATTGTGACGTATGGGAAGAAAACAGCGCGTTACCATGAGAGAAATAGAGAGCGCAGTAAACACATCTATAGGCAAGCCTCGCATTACATTATTTTTTTGAAAATCTATTTCTTCGTTTGTGGCCAGTGCGAAAATATTGCCGTATCGATACAGGTGATCGCGGCGTTACAGTGATCGATTCATTCATGTCTATATACGGCTCCGATTCATGGAATATATACTGCTGCCCTCTACATCAACGATGATGAGTACAGTTCAAAGTAAAGTATAAAATACCTAAGAAACCGTTTTCATCGCCTACGACCATACCACGCTGAATATACCGGTTCTCGTCCGATCACCGACAGTCAAGCAGCGTCGGGCCCGGTTAGTACTTGGATGGGAGACCTCTTGGGAATGCCGGGTGTTGTAGGCTTTTGCTTTTGTGTAATCTTTTAGTCATGGGACAAACTATGTAGTTGTTTTGTTTTGTTTTCTTCAATATGTTATTGCAAAAGAAAAGAGAGATCGAAATTGTTTGCGACCGCTCTTTTAAATATCAAAAAGAAAATATGAATTTTATTTCACGACCAACCAAATGCAGTTTGGCGTGATATCGTTTGATGTATATATTCCTTTTATTTGTAAATGTCGTCATTCGATGTGGCTTAGTGACTATTGTGACGTATGGGAAAAAAAAAAAGCGTTACCATGAGAGAAATAGAGAGCGCAGTAAACACATCTATAGGCAAGCCTCGCATTACATTATTTTTTTGAAAATCTATTTCTTCGTTTGTGGCCAGTGCGAAAATATTGCCGTATCGATACAGGTGATCGCGGCGTTACAGTGATCGATTCATTCATGTCTATATACGGCTCCGATTCATGGAATATATACTGCTGCCCTCTACATCAACGATGATGAGTACAGTTCAAAGTAAAGTATAAAATACCTAAGAAACCGTTTTCATCGCCTACGACCATACCACGCTGAATATACCGGTTCTCGTCCGATCACCGACAGTCAAGCAGCGTCGGGCCCGGTTAGTACTTGGATGGGAGACCTCTTGGGAATGCCGGGTGTTGTAGGCTTTTGCTTTTGTGTAATCTTTTAGTCATGGGACAAACTATGTAGTTGTTTTGTTTTGTTTTCTTCAATATGTTATTGCAAAAGAAAAGAGAGATCGAAATTGTTTGCGACCGCTCTTTTAAATATCAAAAAGAAAATATGAATTTTATTTCACGACCAACCAAATGCAGTTTGGCGTGATATCGTTTGATGTATATATTCCTTTTATTTGTAAATGTCGTCATTCGATGTGGCTTAGTGACTATTGTGACGTATGGGAAGAAAACAGCGCGTTACCATGAGAGAAATAGAGAGCGCAGTAAACACATCTATAGGCAAGCCTCGCATTACATTATTTTTTTGAAAATCTATTTCTTCGTTTGTGGCCAGTGCGAAAATATTGCCGTATCGATACAGGTGATCGCGGCGTTACAGTGATCGATTCATTCATGTCTATATACGGCTCCGATTCATGGAATATATACTGCTGCCCTCTACATCAACGATGATGAGTACAGTTCAAAGTAAAGTATAAAATACCTAAGAAACCGTTTTCATCGCCTACGACCATACCACGCTGAATATACCGGTTCTCGTCCGATCACCGACAGTCAAGCAGCGTCGGGCCCGGTTAGTACTTGGATGGGAGACCTCTTGGGAATGCCGGGTGTTGTAGGCTTTTGCTTTTGTGTAATCTTTTAGTCATGGGACAAACTATGTAGTTGTTTTGTTTTGTTTTCTTCAATATGTTATTGCAAAAGAAAAGAGAGATCGAAATTGTTTGCGACCGCTCTTTTAAATATCAAAAAGAAAATATGAATTTTATTTCACGACCAACCAAATGCAGTTTGGCGTGATATCGTTTGATGTATATATTCCTTTTATTTGTAAATGTCGTCATTCGATGTGGCTTAGTGACTATTGTGACGTATGGGAAGAAAACAGCGCGTTACCATGAGAGAAATAGAGAGCGCAGTAAACACATCTATAGGCAAGCCTCGCATTACATTATTTTTTTGAAAATCTATTTCTTCGTTTGTGGCCAGTGCGAAAATATTGCCGTATCGATACAGGTGATCGCGGCGTTACAGTGATCGATTCATTCATGTCTATATACGGCTCCGATTCATGGAATATATACTGCTGCCCTCTACATCAACGATGATGAGTACAGTTCAAAGTAAAGTATAAAATACCTAAGAAACCGTTTTCATCGCCTACGACCATACCACGCTGAATATACCGGTTCTCGTCCGATCACCGACAGTCAAGCAGCGTCGGGCCCGGTTAGTACTTGGATGGGAGACCTCTTGGGAATACCGGGTGTTGTAGGCTTTTGCTTTTGTGTAATCTTTTAGTCATGGGACAAACTATGTAGTTGTTTTGTTTTGTTTTCTTCAATATGTTATTGCAAAAGAAAAGAGAGATCGAAATTGTTTGCGCCCGCTCTTTTAAATATCAAAAAGAAAATATGAATTTTATTTCACGACCAACCAAATGCAGTTTGGCGTGATATCGTTTGATGTATATATTCCTTTTATTTGTAAATGTCGTCATTCGATGTGGCTTAGTGACTATTGTGACGTATGGGAAGAAAACAGCGCGTTACCATGAGAGAAATAGAGAGCGCAGTAAACACATCTATAGGCAAGCCTCGCATTACATTATTTTTTTGAAAATCTATTTCTTCGTTTGTGGGCAGTGCGAAAATATTGCCGTATCGATACAGGTGATCGCGGCGTTACAGTGATCGATTCATTCATGTCTATATACGGCTCCGATTCATGGAATATATACTGCTGCCCTCTACATCAACGATGATGAGTACAGTTCAAAGTAAAGTATAAAATACCTAAGAAACCGTTTTCATCGCCTACGACCATACCACGCTGAATATACCGGTTCTCGTCCGATCACCGACAGTCAAGCAGCGTCGGGCCCGGTTAGTACTTGGATGGGAGACCTCTTGGGAATACCGGGTGTTGTAGGCTTTTGCTTTTGTGTAATCTTTTAGTCATGGGACAAACTATGTAGTTGTTTTGTTTTGTTTTCTTCAATATGTTATTGCATAAGAAAAGAGAGATCGAAATTGTTTGCGCCCGCTCTTTTAAATATCAAAAAGAAAATATGAATTTTATTTCACGACCAACCAAATGCAGTTTGGCGTGATATCGTTTGATGTATATATTCCTTTTATTTGTAAATGTCGTCATTCGATGTGGCTTAGTGACTATTGTGACGTATGGGAAGAAAACAGCGCGTTACCATGAGAGAAATAGAGAGCGCAGTAAACACATCTATAGGCAATCCTCGCATTACATTATTTTTTTGAAAATCTATTTCTTCGTTTGTGGCCAGTGCGAAAATATTGCCGTATCGATACAGGTGATCGCGGCGTTACAGTGATCGATTCATTCATGTCTATATACGGCTCCGATTCATGGAATATATACTGCTGCCCTCTACATCAACGATGATGAGTACAGTTCAAAGTAAAGTATAAAATACCTAAGAAACCGTTTTCATCGCCTACGACCATACCACGCTGAATATACCGGTTCTCGTCCGATCACCGACAGTCAAGCAGCGTCGGGCCCGGTTAGTACTTGGATGGGAGACCTCTTGGGAATGCCGGGTGTTGTAGGCTTTTGCTTTTGTGTAATCTTTTAGTCATGGGACAAACTATGTAGTTGTTTTGTTTTGTTTTCTTCAATATGTTATTGCAAAAGAAAAGAGAGATCGAAATTGTTTGCGACCGCTCTTTTAAATATCAAAAAGAAAATATGAATTTTATTTCACGACCAACCAAATGCAGTTTGGCGTGATATCGTTTGATGTATATATTCCTTTTATTTGTAAATGTCGTCATTCGATGTGGCTTAGTGACTATTGTGACGTATGGGAAGAAAACAGCGCGTTACCATGAGAGAAATAGAGAGCGCAGTAAACACATCTATAGGCAAGCCTCGCATTACATTATTTTTTTGAAAATCTATTTCTTCGTTTGTGGCCAGTGCGAAAATATTGCCGTATCGATACAGGTGATCGCGGCGTTACAGTGATCGATTCATTCATGTCTATATACGGCTCCGATTCATGGAATATATACTGCTGCCCTCTACATCAACGATGATGAGTACAGTTCAAAGTAAAGTATAAAATACCTAAGAAACCGTTTTCATCGCCCACGACCATACCACGCTGAATATACCGGTTCTCGTCCGATCACCGACAGTCAAGCAGCGTCGGGCCCGGTTAGTACTTGGATGGGAGACCTCTTGGGAATGCCGGGTGTTGTAGGCTTTTGCTTTTGTGTAATCTTTTAGTCATGGGACAAACTATGTAGTTGTTTTGTTTTGTTTTCTTCAATATGTTATTGCAAAAGAAAAGAGAGATCGAAATTGTTTGCGACCGCTCTTTTAAATATCAAAAAGAAAATATGAATTTTATTTCACGACCAACCAAATGCAGTTTGGCGTGATATCGTTTGATGTATATATTCCTTTTATTTGTAAATGTCGTCATTCGATGTGGCTTAGTGACTATTGTGACGTATGGGAAGAAAACAGCGCGTTACCATGAGAGAAATAGAGAGTGCAGTAAACACATCTATAGGCAAGCCTCGCATTACATTATTTTTTTGAAAATCTATTTCTTCGTTTGTGGCCAGTGCGAAAATATTGCCGTATCGATACAGGTGATCGCGGCGTTACAGTGATCGATTCATTCATGTCTATATACGGCTCCGATTCATGGAATATATACTGCTGCCCTCTACATCAACGATGATGAGTACAGTTCAAAGTAAAGTATAAAATACCTAAGAAACCGTTTTCATCGCCTACGACCATACCACGCTGAATATACCGGTTCTCGTCCGATCACCGACAGTCAAGCAGCGTCGGGCCCGGTTAGTACTTGGATGGGAGACCTCTTGGGAATACCGGGTGTTGTAGGCTTTTGCTTTTGTGTAATCTTTTAGTCATGGGACAAACTATGTAGTTGTTTTGTTTTGTTTTCTTCAATATGTTATTGCAAAAGAAAAGAGAGATCGAAATTGTTTGCGCCCGCTCTTTTAAATATCAAAAAGAAAATATGAATTTTATTTCACGACCAACCAAATGCAGTTTGGCGTGATATCGTTTGATGTATATATTCCTTTTATTTGTAAATGTCGTCATTCGATGTGGCTTAGTGACTATTGTGACGTATGGGAAGAAAACAGCGCGTTACCATGAGAGAAATAGAGAGCGCAGTAAACACATCTATAGGCAAGCCTCGCATTACATTATTTTTTTGAAAATCTATTTCTTCGTTTGTGGCCAGTGCGAAAATATTGCCGTATCGATACAGGTGATCGCGGCGTTACAGTGATCGATTCATTCATGTCTATATACGGCTCCGATTCATGGAATATATACTGCTGCCCTCTACATCAACGATGATGAGTACAGTTCAAAGTAAAGTATAAAATACCTAAGAAACCGTTTTCATCGCCTACGACCATACCACGCTGAATATACCGGTTCTCGTCCGATCACCGACAGTCAAGCAGCGTCGGGCCCGGTTAGTACTTGGATGGGAGACCTCTTGGGAATGCCGGGTGTTGTAGGCTTTTGCTTTTGTGTAATCTTTTAGTCATGGGACAAACTATGTAGTTGTTTTGTTTTGTTTTCTTCAATATGTTATTGCAAAAGAAAAGAGAGATCGAAATTGTTTGCGACCGCTCTTTTAAATATCAAAAAGAAAATATGAATTTTATTTCACGACCAACCAAATGCAGTTTGGCGTGATATCGTTTGATGTATATATTCCTTTTATTTGTAAATGTCGTCATTCGATGTGGCTTAGTGACTATTGTGACGTATGGGAAGAAAACAGCGCGTTACCATGAGAGAAATAGAGAGTGCAGTAAACACATCTATAGGCAAGCCTCGCATTACATTATTTTTTTGAAAATCTATTTCTTCGTTTGTGGCCAGTGCGAAAATATTGCCGTATCGATACAGGTGATCGCGGCGTTACAGTGATCGATTCATTCATGTCTATATACGGCTCCGATTCATGGAATATATACTGCTGCCCTCTACATCAACGATGATGAGTACAGTTCAAAGTAAAGTATAAAATACCTAAGAAACCGTTTTCATCGCCTACGACCATACCACGCTGAATATACCGGTTCTCGTCCGATCACCGACAGTCAAGCAGCGTCGGGCCCGGTTAGTACTTGGATGGGAGACCTCTTGGGAATACCGGGTGTTGTAGGCTTTTGCTTTTGTGTAATCTTTTAGTCATGGGACAAACTATGTAGTTGTTTTGTTTTGTTTTCTTCAATATGTTATTGCAAAAGAAAAGAGAGATCGAAATTGTTTGCGCCCGCTCTTTTAAATATCAAAAAGAAAATATGAATTTTATTTCACGACCAACCAAATGCAGTTTGGCGTGATATCGTTTGATGTATATATTCCTTTTATTTGTAAATGTCGTCATTCGATGTGGCTTAGTGACTATTGTGACGTATGGGAAGAAAACAGCGCGTTACCATGAGAGAAATAGAGAGCGCAGTAAACACATCTATAGGCAAGCCTCGCATTACATTATTTTTTTGAAAATCTATTTCTTCGTTTGTGGCCAGTGCGAAAATATTGCCGTATCGATACAGGTGATCGCGGCGTTACAGTGATCGATTCATTCATGTCTATATACGGCTCCGATTCATGGAATATATACTGCTGCCCTCTACATCAACGATGATGAGTACAGTTCAAAGTAAAGTATAAAATACCTAAGAAACCGTTTTCATCGCCTACGACCATACCACGCTGAATATACCGGTTCTCGTCCGATCACCGACAGTCAAGCAGCGTCGGGCCCGGTTAGTACTTGGATGGGAGACCTCTTGGGAATGCCGGGTGTTGTAGGCTTTTGCTTTTGTGTAATCTTTTAGTCATGGGACAAACTATGTAGTTGTTTTGTTTTGTTTTCTTCAATATGTTATTGCAAAAGAAAAGAGAGATCGAAATTGTTTGCGACCGCTCTTTTAAATATCAAAAAGAAAATATGAATTTTATTTCACGACCAACCAAATGCAGTTTGGCGTGATATCGTTTGATGTATATATTCCTTTTATTTGTAAATGTCGTCATTCGATGTGGCTTAGTGACTATTGTGACGTATGGGAAGAAAACAGCGCGTTACCATGAGAGAAATAGAGAGCGCAGTAAACACATCTATAGGCAAGCCTCGCATTACATTATTTTTTTGAAAATCTATTTCTTCGTTTGTGGCCAGTGCGAAAATATTGCCGTATCGATACAGGTGATCGCGGCGTTACAGTGATCGATTCATTCATGTCTATATACGGCTCCGATTCATGGAATATATACTGCTGCCCTCTACATCAACGATGATGAGTACAGTTCAAAGTAAAGTATAAAATACCTAAGAAACCGTTTTCATCGCCTACGACCATACCACGCTGAATATACCGGTTCTCGTCCGATCACCGACAGTCAAGCAGCGTCGGGCCCGGTTAGTACTTGGATGGGAGACCTCTTGGGAATGCCGGGTGTTGTAGGCTTTTGCTTTTGTGTAATCTTTTAGTCATGGGACAAACTATGTAGTTGTTTTGTTTTGTTTTCTTCAATATGTTATTGCAAAAGAAAAGAGAGATCGAAATTGTTTGCGACCGCTCTTTTAAATATCAAAAAGAAAATATGAATTTTATTTCACGACCAACCAAATGCAGTTTGGCGTGATATCGTTTGATGTATATATTCCTTTTATTTGTAAATGTCGTCATTCGATGTGGCTTAGTGACTATTGTGACGTATGGGAAAAAAAAAAGCGTTACCATGAGAGAAATAGAGAGTGCAGTAAACACATCTATAGGCAAGCCTCGCATTACATTATTTTTTTGAAAATCTATTTCTTCGTTTGTGGCCAGTGCGAAAATATTGCCGTATCGATACAGGTGATCGCGGCGTTACAGTGATCGATTCATTCATGTCTATATACGGCTCCGATTCATGGAATATATACTGCTGCCCTCTACATCAACGATGATGAGTACAGTTCAAAGTAAAGTATAAAATACCTAAGAAACCGTTTTCATCGCCTACGACCATACCACGCTGAATATACCGGTTCTCGTCCGATCACCGACAGTCAAGCAGCGTCGGGCCCGGTTAGTACTTGGATGGGAGACCTCTTGGGAATACCGGGTGTTGTAGGCTTTTGCTTTTGTGTAATCTTTTAGTCATGGGACAAACTATGTAGTTGTTTTGTTTTGTTTTCTTCAATATGTTATTGCAAAAGAAAAGAGAGATCGAAATTGTTTGCGCCCGCTCTTTTAAATATCAAAAAGAAAATATGAATTTTATTTCACGACCAACCAAATGCAGTTTGGCGTGATATCGTTTGATGTATATATTCCTTTTATTTGTAAATGTCGTCATTCGATGTGGCTTAGTGACTATTGTGACGTATGGGAAGAAAACAGCGCGTTACCATGAGAGAAATAGAGAGCGCAGTAAACACATCTATAGGCAAGCCTCGCATTACATTATTTTTTTGAAAATCTATTTCTTCGTTTGTGGCCAGTGCGAAAATATTGCCGTATCGATACAGGTGATCGCGGCGTTACAGTGATCGATTCATTCATGTCTATATACGGCTCCGATTCATGGAATATATACTGCTGCCCTCTACATCAACGATGATGAGTACAGTTCAAAGTAAAGTATAAAATACCTAAGAAACCGTTTTCATCGCCTACGACCATACCACGCTGAATATACCGGTTCTCGTCCGATCACCGACAGTCAAGCAGCGTCGGGCCCGGTTAGTACTTGGATGGGAGACCTCTTGGGAATACCGGGTGTTGTAGGCTTTTGCTTTTGTGTAATCTTTTAGTCATGGGACAAACTATGTAGTTGTTTTGTTTTGTTTTCTTCAATATGTTATTGCAAAAGAAAAGAGAGATCGAAATTGTTTGCGCCCGCTCTTTTAAATATCAAAAAGAAAATATGAATTTTATTTCACGACCAACCAAATGCAGTTTGGCGTGATATCGTTTGATGTATATATTCCTTTTATTTGTAAATGTCGTCATTCGATGTGGCTTAGTGACTATTGTGACGTATGGGAAGAAAACAGCGCGTTACCATGAGAGAAATAGAGAGCGCAGTAAACACATCTATAGGCAAGCATTATTTTTTTGAAAATCTATTTCTTCGTTTGTGGCCAGTGCGAAAATATTGCCGTATCGATACAGGTGATCGCGGCGTTACAGTGATCGATTCATTCATGTCTATATACGGCTCCGATTCATGGAATATATACTGCTGCCCTCTACATCAACGATGATGAGTACAGTTCAAAGTAAAGTATAAAATACCTAGGAAACCGTTTTCATCGCCTACGACCATACCACGCTGAATATACCGGTTCTCGTCCGATCACCGACAGTCAAGCAGCGTCGGGACCGGTTAGTACTTGGATGGGAGACCTCTTGGGAATACCGGGTGTTGTAGGCTTTTGCTTTTGTGTAATCTTTTAGTCATGGGACAAACTATGTAGTTGTTTTGTTTTGTTTTCTTCAATATGTTATTGCAAAAGAAAAGAGAGATCGAAATTGTTTGCGCCCGCTCTTTTAAATATCAAAAAGAAAATATGAATTTTATTTCACGACCAACCAAATGCAGTTTGGCGTGATATCGTTTGATGTATATATTCCTTTTATTTGTAAATGTCGTCATTCGATGTGGCTTAGTGACTATTGTGACGTATGGGAAGAAAACAGCGCGTTACCATGAGAGAAATAGAGAGCGCAGTAAACACATCTATAGGCAAGCCTCGCATTACATTATTTTTTTGAAAATCTATTTCTTCGTTTGTGGCCAGTGCGAAAATATTGCCGTATCGATACAGGTGATCGCGGCGTTACAGTGATCGATTCATTCATGTCTATATACGGCTCCGATTCATGGAATATATACTGCTGCCCTCTACATCAACGATGATGAGTACAGTTCAAAGTAAAGTATAAAATACCTAAGAAACCGTTTTCATCGCCTACGACCATACCACGCTGAATATACCGGTTCTCGTCCGATCACCGACAGTCAAGCAGCGTCGGGCCCGGTTAGTACTTGGATGGGAGACCTCTTGGGAATACCGGGTGTTGTAGGCTTTTGCTTTTGTGTAATCTTTTAGTCATGGGACAAACTATGTAGTTGTTTTGTTTTGTTTTCTTCAATATGTTATTGCAAAAGAAAAGAGAGATCGAAATTGTTTGCGCCCGCTCTTTTAAATATCAAAAAGAAAATATGAATTTTATTTCACGACCAACCAAATGCAGTTTGGCGTGATATCGTTTGATGTATATATTCCTTTTATTTGTAAATGTCGTCATTCGATGTGGCTTAGTGACTATTGTGACGTATGGGAAGAAAACAGCGCGTTACCATGAGAGAAATAGAGAGCGCAGTAAACACATCTATAGGCAAGCCTCGCATTACATTATTTTTTTGAAAATCTATTTCTTCGTTTGTGGCCAGTGCGAAAATATTGCCGTATCGATACAGGTGATCGCGGCGTTACAGTGATCGATTCATTCATGTCTATATACGGCTCCGATTCATGGAATATATACTGCTGCCCTCTACATCAACGATGATGAGTACAGTTCAAAGTAAAGTATAAAATACCTAAGAAACCGTTTTCATCGCCTACGACCATACCACGCTGAATATACCGGTTCTCGTCCGATCACCGACAGTCAAGCAGCGTCGGGCCCGGTTAGTACTTGGATGGGAGACCTCTTGGGAATGCCGGGTGTTGTAGGCTTTTGCTTTTGTGTAATCTTTTAGTCATGGGACAAACTATGTAGTTGTTTTGTTTTGTTTTCTTCAATATGTTATTGCAAAAGAAAAGAGAGATCGAAATTGTTTGCGACCGCTCTTTTAAATATCAAAAAGAAAATATGAATTTTATTTCACGACCAACCAAATGCAGTTTGGCGTGATATCGTTTGATGTATATATTCCTTTTATTTGTAAATGTCGTCATTCGATGTGGCTTAGTGACTATTGTGACGTATGGGAAGAAAACAGCGCGTTACCATGAGAGAAATAGAGAGCGCAGTAAACACATCTATAGGCAAGCCTCGCATTACATTATTTTTTTGAAAATCTATTTCTTCGTTTGTGGCCAGTGCGAAAATATTGCCGTATCGATACAGGTGATCGCGGCGTTACAGTGATCGATTCATTCATGTCTATATACGGCTCCGATTCATGGAATATATACTGCTGCCCTCTACATCAACGATGATGAGTACAGTTCAAAGTAAAGTATAAAATACCTAAGAAACCGTTTTCATCGCCCACGACCATACCACGCTGAATATACCGGTTCTCGTCCGATCACCGACAGTCAAGCAGCGTCGGGCCCGGTTAGTACTTGGATGGGAGACCTCTTGGGAATGCCGGGTGTTGTAGGCTTTTGCTTTTGTGTAATCTTTTAGTCATGGGACAAACTATGTAGTTGTTTTGTTTTGTTTTCTTCAATATGTTATTGCAAAAGAAAAGAGAGATCGAAATTGTTTGCGACCGCTCTTTTAAATATCAAAAAGAAAATATGAATTTTATTTCACGACCAACCAAATGCAGTTTGGCGTGATATCGTTTGATGTATATATTCCTTTTATTTGTAAATGTCGTCATTCGATGTGGCTTAGTGACTATTGTGACGTATGGGAAGAAAACAGCGCGTTACCATAAGAGAAATAGAGAGTGCAGTAAACACATCTATAGGCAAGCCTCGCATTACATTATTTTTTTGAAAATCTATTTCTTCGTTTGTGGCCAGTGCGAAAATATTGCCGTATCGATACAGGTGATCGCGGCGTTACAGTGATCGATTCATTCATGTCTATATACGGCTCCGATTCATGGAATATATACTGCTGCCCTCTACATCAACGATGATGAGTACAGTTCAAAGTAAAGTATAAAATACCTAAGAAACCGTTTTCATCGCCTACGACCATACCACGCTGAATATACCGGTTGTCGTCCGATCACCGACAGTCAAGCAGCGTCGGGCCCGGTTAGTACTTGGATGGGAGACCTCTTGGGAATACCGGGTGTTGTAGGCTTTTGCTTTTGTGTAATCTTTTAGTCATGGGACAAACTATGTAGTTGTTTTGTTTTGTTTTCTTCAATATGTTATTGCAAAAGAAAAGAGAGATCGAAATTGTTTGCGCCCGCTCTTTTAATATCAAAAAGAAAATATGAATTTTATTTCACGACCAACCAAATGCAGTTTGGCGTGATATCGTTTGATGTATATATTCCTTTTATTTGTAAATGTCGTCATTCGATGTGGCTTAGTGACTATTGTGACGTATGGGAAGAAAACAGCGCGTTACCATGAGAGAAATAGAGAGCGCAGTAAACACATCTATAGGCAAGCCTCGCATTACATTATTTTTTTGAAAATCTATTTCTTCGTTTGTGGCCAGTGCGAAAATATTGCCGTATCGATACAGGTGATCGCGGCGTTACAGTGATCGATTCATTCATGTCTATATACGGCTCCGATTCATGGAATATATACTGCTGCCCTCTACATCAACGATGATGAGTACAGTTCAAAGTAAAGTATAAAATACCTAAGAAACCGTTTTCATCGCCTACGACCATACCACGCTGAATATACCGGTTCTCGTCCGATCACCGACAGTCAAGCAGCGTCGGGCCCGGTTAGTACTTGGATGGGAGACCTCTTGGGAATGCCGGGTGTTGTAGGCTTTTGCTTTTGTGTAATCTTTTAGTCATGGGACAAACTATGTAGTTGTTTTGTTTTGTTTTCTTCAATATGTTATTGCAAAAGAAAAGAGAGATCGAAATTGTTTGCGACCGCTCTTTTAAATATCAAAAAGAAAATATGAATTTTATTTCACGACCAACCAAATGCAGTTTGGCGTGATATCGTTTGATGTATATATTCCTTTTATTTGTAAATGTCGTCATTCGATGTGGCTTAGTGACTATTGTGACGTATGGGAAGAAAACAGCGCGTTACCATGAGAGAAATAGAGAGTGCAGTAAACACATCTATAGGCAAGCCTCGCATTACATTATTTTTTTGAAAATCTATTTCTTCGTTTGTGGCCAGTGCGAAAATATTGCTTATCGATACAGGTGATCGCGGCGTTACAGTGATCGATTCATTCATGTCTATATACGGCTCCGATTCATGGAATATATACTGCTGCCCTCTACATCAACGATGATGAGTACAGTTCAAAGTAAAGTATAAAATACCTAAGAAACCGTTTTCATCGCCTACGACCATACCACGCTGAATATACCGGTTCTCGTCCGATCACCGACAGTCAAGCAGCGTCGGGCCCGGTTAGTACTTGGATGGGAGACCTCTTGGGAATACCGGGTGTTGTAGGCTTTTGCTTTTGTGTAATCTTTTAGTCATGGGACAAACTATGTAGTTGTTTTGTTTTGTTTTCTTCAATATGTTATTGCAAAAGAAAAGAGAGATCGAAATTGTTAGCGCCCGCTCTTTTAAATATCAAAAAGAAAATATGAATTTTATTTCACGACCAACCAAATGCAGTTTGGCGTGATATCGTTTGATGTATATATTCCTTTTATTTGTAAATGTCGTCATTCGATGTGGCTTAGTGACTATTGTGACGTATGGGAAGAAAACAGCGCGTTACCATGAGAGAAATAGAGAGCGCAGTAAACACATCTATAGGCAAGCCTCGCATTACATTATTTTTTTGAAAATCTATTTCTTCGTTTGTGGCCAGTGCGAAAATATTGCCGTATCGATACAGGTGATCGCGGCGTTACAGTGATCGATTCATTCATGTCTATATACGGCTCCGATTCATGGAATATATACTGCTGCCCTCTACATCAACGATGATGAGTACAGTTCAAAGTAAAGTATAAAATACCTAAGAAACCGTTTTCATCGCCTACGACCATACCACGCTGAATATACCGGTTCTCGTCCGATCACCGACAGTCAAGCAGCGTCGGGCCCGGTTAGTACTTGGATGGGAGACCTCTTGGGAATGCCGGGTGTTGTAGGCTTTTGCTTTTGTGTAATCTTTTAGTCATGGGACAAACTATGTAGTTGTTTTGTTTTGTTTTCTTCAATATGTTATTGCAAAAGAAAAGAGAGATCGAAATTGTTTGCGACCGCTCTTTTAAATATCAAAAAGAAAATATGAATTTTATTTCACGACCAACCAAATGCAGTTTGGCGTGATATCGTTTGATGTATATATTCCTTTTATTTGTAAATGTCGTCATTCGATGTGGCTTAGTGACTATTGTGACGTATGGGAAGAAAACAGCGCGTTACCATGAGAGAAATAGAGAGCGCAGTAAACACATCTATAGGCAAGCCTCGCATTACATTATTTTTTTGAAAATCTATTTCTTCGTTTGTGGCCAGTGCGAAAATATTGCCGTATCGATACAGGTGATCGCGGCGTTACAGTGATCGATTCATTCATGTCTATATACGGCTCCGATTCATGGAATATATACTGCTGCCCTCTACATCAACGATGATGAGTACAGTTCAAAGTAAAGTATAAAATACCTAAGAAACCGTTTTCATCGCCTACGACCATACCACGCTGAATATACCGGTTCTCGTCCGATCACCGACAGTCAAGCAGCGTCGGGCCCGGTTAGTACTTGGATGGGAGACCTCTTGGGAATGCCGGGTGTTGTAGGCTTTTGCTTTTGTGTAATCTTTTAGTCATGGGACAAACTATGTAGTTGTTTTGTTTTGTTTTCTTCAATATGTTATTGCAAAAGAAAAGAGAGATCGAAATTGTTTGCGCCCGCTCTTTTAAATATCAAAAAGAAAATATGAATTTTATTTCACGACCAACCAAATGCAGTTTGGCGTGATATCGTTTGATGTATATATTCCTTTTATTTGTAAATGTCGTCATTCGATGTGGCTTAGTGACTATTGTGACGTATGGGAAGAAAACAGCGCGTTACCATGAGAGAAATAGAGAGCGCAGTAAACACATCTATAGGCAAGCCTCGCATTACATTATTTTTTTGAAAATCTATTTCTTCGTTTGTGGCCAGTGCGAAAATATTGCCGTATCGATACAGGTGATCGCGGCGTTACAGTGATCGATTCATTCATGTCTATATACGGCTCCGATTCATGGAATATATACTGCTGCCCTCTACATCAACGATGATGAGTACAGTTCAAAGTAAAGTATAAAATACCTAAGAAACCGTTTTCATCGCCTACGACCATACCACGCTGAATATACCGGTTCTCGTCCGATCACCCACAGTCAAGCAGCGTCGGGCCCGGTTAGTACTTGGATGGGAGACCTCTTGGGAATGCCGGGTGTTGTAGGCTTTTGCTTTTGTGTAATCTTTTAGTCATGGGACAAACTATGTAGTTGTTTTGTTTTGTTTTCTTCAATATGTTATTGCAAAAGAAAAGAGAGATCGAAATTGTTTGCGACCGCTCTTTTAAATATCAAAAAGAAAATATGAATTTTATTTCACGACCAACCAAATGCAGTTTGGCGTGATATCGTTTGATGTATATATTCCTTTTATTTGTAAATGTCGTCATTCGATGTGGCTTAGTGACTATTGTGACGTATGGGAAGAAAACAGCGCGTTACCATGAGAGAAATAGAGAGCGCAGTAAACACATCTATAGGCAAGCCTCGCATTACATTATTTTTTTGAAAATCTATTTCTTCGTTTGTGGCCAGTGCGAAAATATTGCCGTATCGATACAGGTGATCGCGGCGTTACAGTGATCGATTCATTCATGTCTATATACGGCTCCGATTCATGGAATATATACTGCTGCCCTCTACATCAACGATGATGAGTACAGTTCAAAGTAAAGTATAAAATACCTAAGAAACCGTTTTCATCGCCTACGACCATACCACGCTGAATATACCGGTTCTCGTCCGATCACCGACAGTCAAGCAGCGTCGGGCCCGGTTAGTACTTGGATGGGAGACCTCTTGGGAATGCCGGGTGTTGTAGGCTTTTGCTTTTGTGTAATCTTTTAGTCATGGGACAAACTATGTAGTTGTTTTGTTTTGTTTTCTTCAATATGTTATTGCAAAAGAAAAGAGAGATCGAAATTGTTTGCGACCGCTCTTTTAAATATCAAAAAGAAAATATGAATTTTATTTCACGACCAACCAAATGCAGTTTGGCGTGATATCGTTTGATGTATATATTCCTTTTATTTGTAAATGTCGTCATTCGATGTGGCTTAGTGACTATTGTGACGTATGGGAAAAAAAAAAGCGTTACCATGAGAGAAATAGAGAGTGCAGTAAACACATCTATAGGCAAGCCTCGCATTACATTATTTTTTTGAAAATCTATTTCTTCGTTTGTGGCCAGTGCGAAAATATTGCCGTATCGATACAGGTGATCGCGGCGTTACAGTGATCGATTCATTCATGTCTATATACGGCTCCGATTCATGGAATATATACTGCTGCCCTCTACATCAACGATGATGAGTACAGTTCAAAGTAAAGTATAAAATACCTAAGAAACCGTTTTCATCGCCTACGACCATACCACGCTGAATATACCGGTTCTCGTCCGATCACCGACAGTCAAGCAGCGTCGGGCCCGGTTAGTACTTGGATGGGAGACCTCTTGGGAATACCGGGTGTTGTAGGCTTTTGCTTTTGTGTAATCTTTTAGTCATGGGACAAACTATGTAGTTGTTTTGTTTTGTTTTCTTCAATATGTTATTGCAAAAGAAAAGAGAGATCGAAATTGTTTGCGCCCGCTCTTTTAAATATCAAAAAGAAAATATGAATTTTATTTCACGACCAACCAAATGCAGTTTGGCGTGATATCGTTTGATGTATATATTCCTTTTATTTGTAAATGTCGTCATTCGATGTGGCTTAGTGACTATTGTGACGTATGGGAAGAAAACAGCGCGTTACCATGAGAGAAATAGAGAGCGCAGTAAACACATCTATAGGCAAGCCTCGCATTACATTATTTTTTTGAAAATCTATTTCTTCGTTTGTGGCCAGTGCGAAAATATTGCCGTATCGATACAGGTGATCGCGGCGTTACAGTGATCGATTCATTCATGTCTATATACGGCTCCGATTCATGGAATATATACTGCTGCCCTCTACATCAACGATGATGAGTACAGTTCAAAGTAAAGTATAAAATACCTAAGAAACCGTTTTCATCGCCTACGACCATACCACGCTGAATATACCGGTTCTCGTCCGATCACCGACAGTCAAGCAGCGTCGGGCCCGGTTAGTACTTGGATGGGAGACCTCTTGGGAATACCGGGTGTTGTAGGCTTTTGCTTTTGTGTAATCTTTTAGTCATGGGACAAACTATGTAGTTGTTTTGTTTTGTTTTCTTCAATATGTTATTGCAAAAGAAAAGAGAGATCGAAATTGTTTGCGCCCGCTCTTTTAAATATCAAAAAGAAAATATGAATTTTATTTCACGACCAACCAAATGCAGTTTGGCGTGATATCGTTTGATGTATATATTCCTTTTATTTGTAAATGTCGTCATTCGATGTGGCTTAGTGACTATTGTGACGTATGGGAAGAAAACAGCGCGTTACCATGAGAGAAATAGAGAGCGCAGTAAACACATCTATAGGCAAGCCTCGCATTACATTATTTTTTTGAAAATCTATTTCTTCGTTTGTGGCCAGTGCGAAAATATTGCCGTATCGATACAGGTGATCGCGGCGTTACAGTGATCGATTCATTCATGTCTATATACGGCTCCGATTCATGGAATATATACTGCTGCCCTCTACATCAACGATGATGAGTACAGTTCAAAGTAAAGTATAAAATACCTAGGCAACCGTTTTCATCGCCTACGACCATACCACGCTGAATATACCGGTTCTCGTCCGATCACCGACAGTCAAGCAGCGTCGGGCCCGGTTAGTACTTGGATGGGAGACCTCTTGGGAATACCGGGTGTTGTAGGCTTTTGCTTTTGTGTAATCTTTTAGTCATGGGACAAACTATGTAGTTGTTTTGTTTTGTTTTCTTCAATATGTTATTGCAAAAGAAAAGAGAGATCGAAATTGTTTGCGCCCGCTCTTTTAAATATCAAAAAGAAAATATGAATTTTATTTCACGACCAACCAAATGCAGTTTGGCGTGATATCGTTTGATGTATATATTCCTTTTATTTGTAAATGTCGTCATTCGATGTGGCTTAGTGACTATTGTGACGTATGGGAAGAAAACAGCGCGTTACCATGAGAGAAATAGAGAGCGCAGTAAACACATCTATAGGCAAGCCTCGCATTACATTATTTTTTTGAAAATCTATTTCTTCGTTTGTGGCCAGTGCGAAAATATTGCCGTATCGATACAGGTGATCGCGGCGTTACAGTGATCGATTCATTCATGTCTATATACGGCTCCGATTCATGGAATATATACTGCTGCCCTCTACATCAACGATGATGAGTACAGTTCAAAGTAAAGTATAAAATACCTAAGAAACCGTTTTCATCGCCTACGACCATACCACGCTGAATATACCGGTTCTCGTCCGATCACCGACAGTCAAGCAGCGTCGGGCCCGGTTAGTACTTGGATGGGAGACCTCTTGGGAATACCGGGTGTTGTAGGCTTTTGCTTTTGTGTAATCTTTTAGTCATGGGACAAACTATGTAGTTGTTTTGTTTTGTTTTCTTCAATATGTTATTGCAAAAGAAAAGAGAGATCGAAATTGTTTGCGCCCGCTCTTTTAAATATCAAAAAGAAAATATGAATTTTATTTCACGACCAACCAAATGCAGTTTGGCGTGATATCGTTTGATGTATATATTCCTTTTATTTGTAAATGTCGTCATTCGATGTGGCTTAGTGACTATTGTGACGTATGGGAAGAAAACAGCGCGTTACCATGAGAGAAATAGAGAGCGCAGTAAACACATCTATAGGCAAGCCTCGCATTACATTATTTTTTTGAAAATCTATTTCTTCGTTTGTGGCCAGTGCGAAAATATTGCCGTATCGATACAGGTGATCGCGGCGTTACAGTGATCGATTCATTCATGTCTATATACGGCTCCGATTCATGGAATATATACTGCTGCCCTCTACATCAACGATGATGAGTACAGTTCAAAGTAAAGTATAAAATACCTAAGAAACCGTTTTCATCGCCTACGACCATACCACGCTGAATATACCGGTTCTCGTCCGATCACCGACAGTCAAGCAGCGTCGGGCCCGGTTAGTACTTGGATGGGAGACCTCTTGGGAATACCGGGTGTTGTAGGCTTTTGCTTTTGTGTAATCTTTTAGTCATGGGACAAACTATGTAGTTGTTTTGTTTTGTTTTCTTCAATATGTTATTGCAAAAGAAAAGAGAGATCGAAATTGTTTGCGCCCGCTCTTTTAAATATCAAAAAGAAAATATGAATTTTATTTCACGACCAACCAAATGCAGTTTGGCGTGATATCGTTTGATGTATATATTCCTTTTATTTGTAAATGTCGTCATTCGATGTGGCTTAGTGACTATTGTGACGTATGGGAAGAAAACAGCGCGTTACCATGAGAGAAATAGAGAGCGCAGTAAACACATCTATAGGCAAGCCTCGCATTACATTATTTTTTTGAAAATCTATTTCTTCGTTTGTGGCCAGTGCGAAAATATTGCCGTATCGATACAGGTGATCGCGGCGTTACAGTGATCGATTCATTCATGTCTATATACGGCTCCGATTCATGGAATATATACTGCTGCCCTCTACATCAACGATGATGAGTACAGTTCAAAGTAAAGTATAAAATACCTAAGAAACCGTTTTCATCGCCTACGACCATACCACGCTGAATATACCGGTTCTCGTCCGATCACCGACAGTCAAGCAGCGTCGGGCCCGGTTAGTACTTGGATGGGAGACCTCTTGGGAATACCGGGTGTTGTAGGCTTTTGCTTTTGTGTAATCTTTTAGTCATGGGACAAACTATGTAGTTGTTTTGTTTTGTTTTCTTCAATATGTTATTGCAAAAGAAAAGAGAGATCGAAATTGTTTGCGCCCGCTCTTTTAAATATCAAAAAGAAAATATGAATTTTATTTCACGACCAACCAAATGCAGTTTGGCGTGATATCGTTTGATGTATATATTCCTTTTATTTGTAAATGTCGTCATTCGATGTGGCTTAGTGACTATTGTGACGTATGGGAAGAAAACAGCGCGTTACCATGAGAGAAATAGAGAGCGCAGTAAACACATCTATAGGCAAGCCTCGCATTACATTATTTTTTTGAAAATCTATTTCTAAGTTTGTGGCCAGTGCGAAAATATTGCCGTATCGATACAGGTGATCGCGGCGTTACAGTGATCGATTCATTCATGTCTATATACGGCTCCGATTCATGGAATATATACTGCTGCCCTCTACATCAACGATGATGAGTACAGTTCAAAGTAAAGTATAAAATACCTAAGAAACCGTTTTCATCGCCTACGACCATACCACGCTGAATATACCGGTTCTCGTCCGATCACCGACAGTCAAGCAGCGTCGGGCCCGGTTAGTACTTGGATGGGAGACCTCTTGGGAATACCGGGTGTTGTAGGCTTTTGCTTTTGTGTAATCTTTTAGTCATGGGACAAACTATGTAGTTGTTTTGTTTTGTTTTCTTCAATATGTTATTGCAAAAGAAAAGAGAGATCGAAATTGTTTGCGCCCGCTCTTTTAAATATCAAAAAGAAAATATGAATTTTATTTCACGACCAACCAAATGCAGTTTGGCGTGATATCGTTTGATGTATATATTCCTTTTATTTGTAAATGTCGTCATTCGATGTGGCTTAGTGACTATTGTGACGTATGGGAAGAAAACAGCGCGTTACCATGAGAGAAATAGAGAGCGCAGTAAACACATCTATAGGCAAGCCTCGCATTACATTATTTTTTTGAAAATCTATTTCTTCGTTTGTGGCCAGTGCGAAAATATTGCCGTATCGATACAGGTGATCGCGGCGTTACAGTGATCGATTCATTCATGTCTATATACGGCTCCGATTCATGGAATATATACTGCTGCCCTCTACATCAACGATGATGAGTACAGTTCAAAGTAAAGTATAAAATACCTAAGAAACCGTTTTCATCGCCTACGACCATACCACGCTGAATATACCGGTTCTCGTCCGATCACCGACAGTCAAGCAGCGTCGGGCCCGGTTAGTACTTGGATGGGAGACCTCTTGGGAATACCGGGTGTTGTAGGCTTTTGCTTTTGTGTAATCTTTTAGTCATGGGACAAACTATGTAGTTGTTTTGTTTTGTTTTCTTCAATATGTTATTGCAAAAGAAAAGAGAGATCGAAATTGTTTGCGCCCGCTCTTTTAAATATCAAAAAGAAAATATGAATTTTATTTCACGACCAACCAAATGCAGTTTGGCGTGATATCGTTTGATGTATATATTCCTTTTATTTGTAAATGTCGTCATTCGATGTGGCTTAGTGACTATTGTGACGTATGGGAAGAAAACAGCGCGTTACCATGAGAGAAATAGAGAGCGCAGTAAACACATCTATAGGCAAGCCTCGCATTACATTATTTTTTTGAAAATCTATTTCTTCGTTTGTGGGCAGTGCGAAAATATTGCCGTATCGATACAGGTGATCGCGGCGTTACAGTGATCGATTCATTCATGTCTATATACGGCTCCGATTCATGGAATATATACTGCTGCCCTCTACATCAACGATGATGAGTACAGTTCAAAGTAAAGTATAAAATACCTAAGAAACCGTTTTCATCGCCTACGACCATACCACGCTGAATATACCGGTTCTCGTCCGATCACCGACAGTCAAGCAGCGTCGGGCCCGGTTAGTACTTGGATGGGAGACCTCTTGGGAATACCGGGTGTTGTAGGCTTTTGCTTTTGTGTAATCTTTTAGTCATGGGACAAACTATGTAGTTGTTTTGTTTTGTTTTCTTCAATATGTTATTGCAAAAGAAAAGAGAGATCGAAATTGTTTGCGCCCGCTCTTTTAAATATCAAAAAGAAAATATGAATTTTATTTCACGACCAACCAAATGCAGTTTGGCGTGATATCGTTTGATGTATATATTCCTTTTATTTGTAAATGTCGTCATTCGATGTGGCTTAGTGACTATTGTGACGTATGGGAAGAAAACAGCGCGTTACCATGAGAGAAATAGAGAGCGCAGTAAACACATCTATAGGCAAGCCTCGCATTACATTATTTTTTTGAAAATCTATTTCTTCGTTTGTGGCCAGTGCGAAAATATTGCCGTATCGATACAGGTGATCGCGGCGTTACAGTGATCGATTCATTCATGTCTATATACGGCTCCGATTCATGGAATATATACTGCTGCCCTCTACATCAACGATGATGAGTACAGTTCAAAGTAAAGTATAAAATACCTAAGAAACCGTTTTCATCGCCTACGACCATACCACGCTGAATATACCGGTTCTCGTCCGATCACCGACAGTCAAGCAGCGTCGGGCCCGGTTAGTACTTGGATGGGAGACCTCTTGGGAATACCGGGTGTTGTAGGCTTTTGCTTTTGTGTAATCTTTTAGTCATGGGACAAACTATGTAGTTGTTTTGTTTTGTTTTCTTCAATATGTTATTGCAAAAGAAAAGAGAGATCGAAATTGTTTGCGCCCGCTCTTTTAAATATCAAAAAGAAAATATGAATTTTATTTCACGACCAACCAAATGCAGTTTGGCGTGATATCGTTTGATGTATATATTCCTTTTATTTGTAAATGTCGTCATTCGATGTGGCTTAGTGACTATTGTGACGTATGGGAAGAAAACAGCGCGTTACCATGAGAGAAATAGAGAGCGCAGTAAACACATCTATAGGCAAGCCTCGCATTACATTATTTTTTTGAAAATCTATTTCTTCGTTTGTGGGCAGTGCGAAAATATTGCCGTATCGATACAGGTGATCGCGGCGTTACAGTGATCGATTCATTCATGTCTATATACGGCTCCGATTCATGGAATATATACTGCTGCCCTCTACATTAACGATGATGAGTACAGTTCAAAGTAAAGTATAAAATACCTAAGAAACCGTTTTCATCGCCTACGACCATACCACGCTGAATATACCGGTTCTCGTCCGATCACCGACAGTCAAGCAGCGTCGGGCCCGGTTAGTACTTGGATGGGAGACCTCTTGGGAATACCGGGTGTTGTAGGCTTTTGCTTTTGTGTAATCTTTTAGTCATGGGACAAACTATGTAGTTGTTTTGTTTTGTTTTCTTCAATATGTTATTGCAAAAGAAAAGAGAGATCGAAATTGTTTGCGCCCGCTCTTTTAAATATCAAAAAGAAAATATGAATTTTATTTCACGACCAACCAAATGCAGTTTGGCGTGATATCGTTTGATGTATATATTCCTTTTATTTGTAAATGTCGTCATTCGATGTGGCTTAGTGACTATTGTGACGTATGGGAAGAAAACAGCGCGTTACCATGAGAGAAATAGAGAGCGCAGTAAACACATCTATAGGCAAGCCTCGCATTACATTATTTTTTTGAAAATCTATTTCTTCGTTTGTGGCCAGTGCGAAAATATTGCCGTATCGATACAGGTGATCGCGGCGTTACAGTGATCGATTCATTCATGTCTATATACGGCTCCGATTCATGGAATATATACTGCTGCCCTCTACATCAACGATGATGAGTACAGTTCAAAGTAAAGTATAAAATACCTAAGAAACCGTTTTCATCGCCTACGACCATACCACGCTGAATATACCGGTTCTCGTCCGATCACCGACAGTCAAGCAGCGTCGGGCCCGGTTAGTACTTGGATGGGAGACCTCTTGGGAATACCGGGTGTTGTAGGCTTTTGCTTTTGTGTAATCTTTTAGTCATGGGACAAACTATGTAGTTGTTTTGTTTTGTTTTCTTCAATATGTTATTGCAAAAGAAAAGAGAGATCGAAATTGTTTGCGCCCGCTCTTTTAAATATCAAAAAGAAAATATGAATTTTATTTCACGACCAACCAAATGCAGTTTGGCGTGATATCGTTTGATGTATATATTCCTTTTATTTGTAAATGTCGTCATTCGATGTGGCTTAGTGACTATTGTGACGTATGGGAAGAAAACAGCGCGTTACCATGAGAGAAATAGAGAGCGCAGTAAACACATCTATAGGCAAGCCTCGCATTACATTATTTTTTTGAAAATCTATTTCTTCGTTTGTGGGCAGTGCGAAAATATTGCCGTATCGATACAGGTGATCGCGGCGTTACAGTGATCGATTCATTCATGTCTATATACGGCTCCGATTCATGGAATATATACTGCTGCCCTCTACATCAACGACGATGAGTACAGTTCAAAGTAAAGTATAAAATACCTAAGAAACCGTTTTCATCGCCTACGACCATACCACGCTGAATATACCGGTTCTCGTCCGATCACCGACAGTCAAGCAGCGTCGGGCCCGGTTAGTACTTGGATGGGAGACCTCTTGGGAATACCGGGTGTTGTAGGCTTTTGCTTTTGTGTAATCTTTTAGTCATGGGACAAACTATGTAGTTGTTTTGTTTTGTTTTCTTCAATATGTTATTGCAAAAGAAAAGAGAGTCGAAATTGTTTGCGCACGCTCTTTTAAATATCAAAAAGAAAATATGAATTTTATTTCACGACCAACCAAATGCAGTTTGGCGTGATATCGTTTGATGTATATATTCCTTTTATTTGTAAATGTCGTCATTCGATGTGGCTTAGTGACTATTGTGACGTATGGGAAGAAAACAGCGCGTTACCATGAGAGAAATAGAGAGCGCAGTAAACACATCTATAGGCAAGCCTCGCATTACATTATTTTTTTGAAAATCTATTTCTTCGTTTGTGGCCAGTGCGAAAATATTGCCGTATCGATACAGGTGATCGCGGCGTTACAGTGATCGATTCATTCATGTCTATATACGGCTCCGATTCATGGAATATATACTGCTGCCCTCTACATCAACGATGATGAGTACAGTTCAAAGTAAAGTATAAAATACCTAAGAAACCGTTTTCATCGCCTACGACCATACCACGCTGAATATACCGGTTCTCGTCCGATCACCGACAGTCAAGCAGCGTCGGGCCCGGTTAGTACTTGGATGGGAGACCTCTTGGGAATACCGGGTGTTGTAGGCTTTTGCTTTTGTGTAATCTTTTAGTCATGGGACAAACTATGTAGTTGTTTTGTTTTGTTTTCTTCAATATGTTATTGCAAAAGAAAAGAGAGATCGAAATTGTTTGCGCCCGCTCTTTTAAATATCAAAAAGAAAATATGAATTTTATTTCACGACCAACCAAATGCAGTTTGGCGTGATATCGTTTGATGTATATATTCCTTTTATTTGTAAATGTCGTCATTCGATGTGGCTTAGTGACTATTGTGACGTATGGGAAGAAAACAGCGCGTTACCATGAGAGAAATAGAGAGCGCAGTAAACACATCTATAGGCAAGCCTCGCATTACATTATTTTTTTGAAAATCTATTTCTTCGTTTGTGGGCAGTGCGAAAATATTGCCGTATCGATACAGGTGATCGCGGCGTTACAGTGATCGATTCATTCATGTCTATATACGGCTCCGATTCATGGAATATATACTGCTGCCCTCTACATCAACGATGATGAGTACAGTTCAAAGTAAAGTATAAAATACCTAAGAAACCGTTTTCATCGCCTACGACCATACCACGCTGAATATACCGGTTCTCGTCCGATCACCGACAGTCAAGCAGCGTCGGGCCCGGTTAGTACTTGGATGGGAGACCTCTTGGGAATACCGGGTGTTGTAGGCTTTTGCTTTTGTGTAATCTTTTAGTCATGGGACAAACTATGTAGTTGTTTTGTTTTGTTTTCTTCAATATGTTATTGCAAAAGAAAAGAGAGATCGAAATTGTTTGCGCCCGCTCTTTTAAATATCAAAAAGAAAATATGAATTTTATTTCACGACCAACCAAATGCAGTTTGGCGTGATATCGTTTGATGTATATATTCCTTTTATTTGTAAATGTCGTCATTCGATGTGGCTTAGTGACTATTGTGACGTATGGGAAGAAAACAGCGCGTTACCATGAGAGAAATAGAGAGCGCAGTAAACACATCTATAGGCAAGCCTCGCATTACATTATTTTTTTGAAAATCTATTTCTTCGTTTGTGGCCAGTGCGAAAATATTGCCGTATCGATACAGGTGATCGCGGCGTTACAGTGATCGATTCATTCATGTCTATATACGGCTCCGATTCATGGAATATATACTGCTGCCCTCTACATCAACGATGATGAGTACAGTTCAAAGTAAAGTATAAAATACCTAAGAAACCGTTTTCATCGCCTACGACCATACCACGCTGAATATACCGGTTCTCGTCCGATCACCGACAGTCAAGCAGCGTCGGGCCCGGTTAGTACTTGGATGGGAGACCTCTTGGGAATACCGGGTGTTGTAGGCTTTTGCTTTTGTGTAATCTTTTAGTCATGGGACAAACTATGTAGTTGTTTTGTTTTGTTTTCTTCAATATGTTATTGCAAAAGAAAAGAGAGATCGAAATTGTTTGCGCCCGCTCTTTTAAATATCAAAAAGAAAATATGAATTTTATTTCACGACCAACCAAATGCAGTTTGGCGTGATATCGTTTGATGTATATATTCCTTTTATTTGTAAATGTCGTCATTCGATGTGGCTTAGTGACTACGTATGGGAAGAAAACAGCGCGTTACCATGAGAGAAATAGAGAGCGCAGTAAACACATCTATAGGCAAGCCTCGCATTACATTATTTTTTTGAAAATCTATTTCTTCGTTTGTGGCCAGTGCGAAAATATTGCCGTATCGATACAGGTGATCGCGGCGTTACAGTGATCGATTCATTCATGTCTATATACGGCTCCGATTCATGGAATATATACTGCTGCCCTCTACATCAACGATGATGAGTACAGTTCAAAGTAAAGTATAAAATACCTAAGAAACCGTTTTCATCGCCTACGACCATACCACGCTGAATATACCGGTTCTCGTCCGATCACCGACAGTCAAGCAGCGTCGGGCCCGGTTAGTACTTGGATGGGAGACCTCTTGGGAATACCGGGTGTTGTAGGCTTTTGCTTTTGTGTAATCTTTTAGTCATGGGACAAACTATGTAGTTGTTTTGTTTTGTTTTCTTCAATATGTTATTGCAAAAGAAAAGAGAGATCGAAATTGTTTGCGCCCGCTCTTTTAAATATCAAAAAGAAAATATGAATTTTATTTCACGACCAACCAAATGCAGTTTGGCGTGATATCGTTTGATGTATATATTCCTTTTATTTGTAAATGTCGTCATTCGATGTGGCTTAGTGACTATTGTGACGTATGGGAAGAAAACAGCGCGTTACCATGAGAGAAATAGAGAGCGCAGTAAACACATCTATAGGCAAGCCTCGCATTACATTATTTTTTTGAAAATCTATTTCTTCGTTTGTGGCCAGTGCGAAAATATTGCCGTATCGATACAGGTGATCGCGGCGTTACAGTGATCGATTCATTCATGTCTATATACGGCTCCGATTCATGGAATATATACTGCTGCCCTCTACATCAACGATGATGAGTACAGTTCAAAGTAAAGTATAAAATACCTAAGAAACCGTTTTCATCGCCTACGACCATACCACGCTGAATATACCGGTTCTCGTCCGATCACCGACAGTCAAGCAGCGTCGGGCCCGGTTAGTACTTGGATGGGAGACCTCTTGGGAATACCGGGTGTTGTAGGCTTTTGCTTTTGTGTAATCTTTTAGTCATGGGACAAACTATGTAGTTGTTTTGTTTTGTTTTCTTCAATATGTTATTGCAAAAGAAAAGAGAGATCGAAATTGTTTGCGCCCGCTCTTTTAAATATCAAAAAGAAAATATGAATTTTATTTCACGACCAACCAAATGCAGTTTGGCGTGATATCGTTTGATGTATATATTCCTTTTATTTGTAAATGTCGTCATTCGATGTGGCTTAGTGACTATTGTGACGTATGGGAAGAAAACAGCGCGTTACCATGAGAGAAATAGAGAGCGCAGTAAACACATCTATAGGCAAGCCTCGCATTACATTATTTTTTTGAAAATCTATTTCTTCGTTTGTGGCCAGTGCGAAAATATTGCCGTATCGATACAGGTGATCGCGGCGTTACAGTGATCGATTCATTCATGTCTATATACGGCTCCGATTCATGGAATATATACTGCTGCCCTCTACATCAACGATGATGAGTACAGTTCAAAGTAAAGTATAAAATACCTAAGAAACCGTTTTCATCGCCTACGACCATACCACGCTGAATATACCGGTTCTCGTCCGATCACCGACAGTCAAGCAGCGTCGGGCCCGGTTAGTACTTGGATGGGAGACCTCTTGGGAATACCGGGTGTTGTAGGCTTTTGCTTTTGTGTAATCTTTTAGTCATGGGACAAACTATGTAGTTGTTTTGTTTTGTTTTCTTCAATATGTTATTGCAAAAGAAAAGAGAGATCGAAATTGTTTGCGCCCGCTCTTTTAAATATCAAAAAGAAAATATGAATTTTATTTCACGACCAACCAAATGCAGTTTGGCGTGATATCGTTTGATGTATATATTCCTTTTATTTGTAAATGTCGTCATTCGATGTGGCTTAGTGACTACGTATGGGAAGAAAACAGCGCGTTACCATGAGAGAAATAGAGAGCGCAGTAAACACATCTATAGGCAAGCCTCGCATTACATTATTTTTTTGAAAATCTATTTCTTCGTTTGTGGCCAGTGCGAAAATATTGCCGTATCGATACAGGTGATCGCGGCGTTACAGTGATCGATTCATTCATGTCTATATACGGCTCCGATTCATGGAATATATACTGCTGCCCTCTACATCAACGATGATGAGTACAGTTCAAAGTAAAGTATAAAATACCTAAGAAACCGTTTTCATCGCCTACGACCATACCACGCTGAATATACCGGTTCTCGTCCGATCACCGACAGTCAAGCAGCGTCGGGCCCGGTTAGTACTTGGATGGGAGACCTCTTGGGAATACCGGGTGTTGTAGGCTTTTGCTTTTGTGTAATCTTTTAGTCATGGGACAAACTATGTAGTTGTTTTGTTTTGTTTTCTTCAATATGTTATTGCAAAAGAAAAGAGAGATCGAAATTGTTTGCGCCCGCTCTTTTAAATATCAAAAAGAAAATATGAATTTTATTTCACGACCAACCAAATGCAGTTTGGCGTGATATCGTTTGATGTATATATTCCTTTTATTTGTAAATGTCGTCATTCGATGTGGCTTAGTGACTACGTATGGGAAGAAAACAGCGCGTTACCATGAGAGAAATAGAGAGCGCAGTAAACACATCTATAGGCAAGCCTCGCATTACATTATTTTTTTGAAAATCTATTTCTTCGTTTGTGGCCAGTGCGAAAATATTGCCGTATCGATACAGGTGATCGCGGCGTTACAGTGATCGATTCATTCATGTCTATATACGGCTCCGATTCATGGAATATATACTGCTGCCCTCTACATCAACGATGATGAGTACAGTTCAAAGTAAAGTATAAAATACCTAAGAAACCGTTTTCATCGCCTACGACCATACCACGCTGAATATACCGGTTCTCGTCCGATCACCGACAGTCAAGCAGCGTCGGGCCCGGTTAGTACTTGGATGGGAGACCTCTTGGGAATACCGGGTGTTGTAGGCTTTTGCTTTTGTGTAATCTTTTAGTCATGGGACAAACTATGTAGTTGTTTTGTTTTGTTTTCTTCAATATGTTATTGCAAAAGAAAAGAGAGATCGAAATTGTTTGCGCCCGCTCTTTTAAATATCAAAAAGAAAATATGAATTTTATTTCACGACCAACCAAATGCAGTTTGGCGTGATATCGTTTGATGTATATATTCCTTTTATTTGTAAATGTCGTCATTCGATGTGGCTTAGTGACTATTGTGACGTATGGGAAGAAAACAGCGCGTTACCATGAGAGAAATAGAGAGCGCAGTAAACACATCTATAGGCAAGCCTCGCATTACATTATTTTTTTGAAAATCTATTTCTTCGTTTGTGGCCAGTGCGAAAATATTGCCGTATCGATACAGGTGATCGCGGCGTTACAGTGATCGATTCATTCATGTCTATATACGGCTCCGATTCATGGAATATATACTGCTGCCCTCTACATCAACGATGATGAGTACAGTTCAAAGTAAAGTATAAAATACCTAAGAAACCGTTTTCATCGCCTACGACCATACCACGCTGAATATACCGGTTCTCGTCCGATCACCGACAGTCAAGCAGCGTCGGGCCCGGTTAGTACTTGGATGGGAGACCTCTTGGGAATACCGGGTGTTGTAGGCTTTTGCTTTTGTGTAATCTTTTAGTCATGGGACAAACTATGTAGTTGTTTTGTTTTGTTTTCTTCAATATGTTATTGCAAAAGAAAAGAGAGATCGAAATTGTTTGCGCCCGCTCTTTTAAATATCAAAAAGAAAATATGAATTTTATTTCACGACCAACCAAATGCAGTTTGGCGTGATATCGTTTGATGTATATATTCCTTTTATTTGTAAATGTCGTCATTCGATGTGGCTTAGTGACTATTGTGACGTATGGGAAGAAAACAGCGCGTTACCATGAGAGAAATAGAGAGCGCAGTAAACACATCTATAGGCAAGCCTCGCATTACATTATTTTTTTGAAAATCTATTTCTTCGTTTGTGGGCAGTGCGAAAATATTGCCGTATCGATACAGGTGATCGCGGCGTTACAGTGATCGATTCATTCATGTCTATATACGGCTCCGATTCATGGAATATATACTGCTGCCCTCTACATCAACGACGATGAGTACAGTTCAAAGTAAAGTATAAAATACCTAAGAAACCGTTTTCATCGCCTACGACCATACCACGCTGAATATACCGGTTCTCGTCCGATCACCGACAGTCAAGCAGCGTCGGGCCCGGTTAGTACTTGGATGGGAGACCTCTTGGGAATACCGGGTGTTGTAGGCTTTTGCTTTTGTGTAATCTTTTAGTCATGGGACAAACTATGTAGTTGTTTTGTTTTGTTTTCTTCAATATGTTATTGCAAAAGAAAAGAGAGTCGAAATTGTTTGCGCACGCTCTTTTAAATATCAAAAAGAAAATATGAATTTTATTTCACGACCAACCAAATGCAGTTTGGCGTGATATCGTTTGATGTATATATTCCTTTTATTTGTAAATGTCGTCATTCGATGTGGCTTAGTGACTATTGTGACGTATGGGAAGAAAACAGCGCGTTACCATGAGAGAAATAGAGAGCGCAGTAAACACATCTATAGGCAAGCCTCGCATTACATTATTTTTTTGAAAATCTATTTCTTCGTTTGTGGCCAGTGCGAAAATATTGCCGTATCGATACAGGTGATCGCGGCGTTACAGTGATCGATTCATTCATGTCTATATACGGCTCCGATTCATGGAATATATACTGCTGCCCTCTACATCAACGATGATGAGTACAGTTCAAAGTAAAGTATAAAATACCTAAGAAACCGTTTTCATCGCCTACGACCATACCACGCTGAATATACCGGTTCTCGTCCGATCACCGACAGTCAAGCAGCGTCGGGCCCGGTTAGTACTTGGATGGGAGACCTCTTGGGAATACCGGGTGTTGTAGGCTTTTGCTTTTGTGTAATCTTTTAGTCATGGGACAAACTATGTAGTTGTTTTGTTTTGTTTTCTTCAATATGTTATTGCAAAAGAAAAGAGAGATCGAAATTGTTTGCGCCCGCTCTTTAAAATATCAAAAAGAAAATATGAATTTTATTTCACGACCAACCAAATGCAGTTTGGCGTGATATCGTTTGATGTATATATTCCTTTTATTTGTAAATGTCGTCATTCGATGTGGCTTAGTGACTACGTATGGGAAGAAAACAGCGCGTTACCATGAGAGAAATAGAGAGCGCAGTAAACACATCTATAGGCAAGCCTCGCATTACATTATTTTTTTGAAAATCTATTTCTTCGTTTGTGGCCAGTGCGAAAATATTGCCGTATCGATACAGGTGATCGCGGCGTTACAGTGATCGATTCATTCATGTCTATATACGGCTCCGATTCATGGAATATATACTGCTGCCCTCTACATCAACGATGATGAGTACAGTTCAAAGTAAAGTATAAAATACCTAAGAAACCGTTTTCATCGCCTACGACCATACCACGCTGAATATACCGGTTCTCGTCCGATCACCGACAGTCAAGCAGCGTCGGGCCCGGTTAGTACTTGGATGGGAGACCTCTTGGGAATACCGGGTGTTGTAGGCTTTTGCTTTTGTGTAATCTTTTAGTCATGGGACAAACTATGTAGTTGTTTTGTTTTGTTTTCTTCAATATGTTATTGCAAAAGAAAAGAGAGATCGAAATTGTTTGCGCCCGCTCTTTTAAATATCAAAAAGAAAATATGAATTTTATTTCACGACCAACCAAATGCAGTTTGGCGTGATATCGTTTGATGTATATATTCCTTTTATTTGTAAATGTCGTCATTCGATGTGGCTTAGTGACTAGTGTGACGTATGGGAAGAAAACAGCGCGTTACCATGAGAGAAATAGAGAGCGCAGTAAACACATCTATAGGCAAGCCTCGCATTACATTATTTTTTTGAAAATCTATTTCTTCGTTTGTGGCCAGTGCGAAAATATTGCCGTATCGATACAGGTGATCGCGGCGTTACAGTGATCGATTCATTCATGTCTATATACGGCTCCGATTCATGGAATATATACTGCTGCCCTCTACATCAACGATGATGAGTACAGTTCAAAGTAAAGTATAAAATACCTAAGAAACCGTTTTCATCGCCTACGACCATACCACGCTGAATATACCGGTTCTCGTCCGATCACCAACAGTCAAGCAGCGTCGGGCCCGGTTAGTACTTGGATGGGAGACCTCTTGGGAATACCGGGTGTTGTAGGCTTTTGCTTTTGTGTAATCTTTTAGTCATGGGACAAACTATGTAGTTGTTTTGTTTTGTTTTCTTCAATATGTTATTGCAAAAGAAAAGAGAGATCGAAATTGTTTGCGCCCGCTCTTTTAAATATCAAAAAGAAAATATGAATTTTATTTCACGACCAACCAAATGCAGTTTGGCGTGATATCGTTTGATGTATATATTCCTTTTATTTGTAAATGTCGTCATTCGATGTGGCTTAGTGACTATTGTGACGTATGGGAAGAAAACAGCGCGTTACCATGAGAGAAATAGAGAGCGCAGTAAACACATCTATAGGCAAGCCTCGCATTACATTATTTTTTTGAAAATCTATTTCTTCGTTTGTGGCCAGTGCGAAAATATTGCCGTATCGATACAGGTGATCGCGGCGTTACAGTGATCGATTCATTCATGTCTATATACGGCTCCGATTCATGGAATATATACTGCTGCCCTCTACATCAACGATGATGAGTACAGTTCAAAGTAAAGTATAAAATACCTAAGAAACCGTTTTCATCGCCTACGACCATACCACGCTGAATATACCGGTTCTCGTCCGATCACCGACAGTCAAGCAGCGTCGGGCCCGGTTAGTACTTGGATGGGAGACCTCTTGGGAATACCGGGTGTTGTAGGCTTTTGCTTTTGTGTAATCTTTTAGTCATGGGACAAACTATGTAGTTGTTTTGTTTTGTTTTCTTCAATATGTTATTGCAAAAGAAAAGAGAGATCGAAATTGTTTGCGCCCGCTCTTTTAAATATCAAAAAGAAAATATGAATTTTATTTCACGACCAACCAAATGCAGTTTGGCGTGATATCGTTTGATGTATATATTCCTTTTATTTGTAAATGTCGTCATTCGATGTGGCTTAGTGACTATTGTGACGTATGGGAAGAAAACAGCGCGTTACCATGAGAGAAATGGAGAGCGCAGTAAACACATCTATAGGCAAGCCTCGCATTACATTATTTTTTTGAAAATCTATTTCTTCGTTTGTGGCCAGTGCGAAAATATTGCCGTATCGATACAGGTGATCGCGGCGTTACAGTGATCGATTCATTCATGTCTATATACGGCTCCGATTCATGGAATATATACTGCTGCCCTCTACATCAACGATGATGAGTACAGTTCAAAGTAAAGTATAAAATACCTAAGAAACCGTTTTCATCGCCTACGACCATACCACGCTGAATATACCGGTTCTCGTCCGATCACCGACAGTCAAGCAGCGTCGGGCCCGGTTAGTACTTGGATGGGAGACCTCTTGGGAATACCGGGTGTTGTAGGCTTTTGCTTTTGTGTAATCTTTTAGTCATGGGACAAACTATGTAGTTGTTTTGTTTTGTTTTCTTCAATATGTTATTGCAAAAGAAAAGAGAGATCGAAATTGTTTGCGCCCGCTCTTTTAAATATCAAAAAGAAAATATGAATTTTATTTCACGACCAACCAAATGCAGTTTGGCGTGATATCGTTTGATGTTTATATTCCTTTTATTTGTAAATGTCGTCATTCGATGTGGCTTAGTGACTATTGTGACGTATGGGAAGAAAACAGCGCGTTACCATGAGAGAAATAGAG
Organism: Echinarachnius parma; assembly: GCA_037951105.1. Lineage (NCBI taxonomy): Eukaryota > Metazoa > Echinodermata > Echinoidea > Clypeasteroida > Echinarachniidae > Echinarachnius > Echinarachnius parma. The sequence goes on along the minus strand of JBAMJV010002855.1, from coordinate 149,245 downwards.
AGCGCAGTAAACACATCTATAGGCAAGCCTCGCATTACATTATTTTTTTGAAAATCTATTTCTTCGTTTGTGGCCAGTGCGAAAATATTGCCGTATCGATACAGGTGATCGCGGCGTTACAGTGATCGATTCATTCATGTCTATATACGGCTCCGATTCATGGAATATATACTGCTGCCCTCTACATCAACGATGATGAGTACAGTTCAAAGTAAAGTATAAAATACCTAAGAAACCGTTTTCATCGCCTACGACCATACCACGCTGAATATACCGGTTCTCGTCCGATCACCGACAGTCAAGCAGCGTCGGGCCCGGTTAGTACTTGGATGGGAGACCTCTTGGGAATACCGGGTGTTGTAGGCTTTTGCTTTTGTGTAATCTTTTAGTCATGGGACAAACTATGTAGTTGTTTTGTTTTGTTTTCTTCAATATGTTATTGCAAAAGAAAAGAGAGATCGAAATTGTTTGCGCCCGCTCTTTTAAATATCAAAAAGAAAATATGAATTTTATTTCACGACCAACCAAATGCAGTTTGGCGTGATATCGTTTGATGTATATATTCCTTTTATTTGTAAATGTCGTCATTCGATGTGGCTTAGTGACTACGTATGGGAAGAAAACAGCGCGTTACCATGAGAGAAATAGAGAGCGCAGTAAACACATCTATAGGCAAGCCTCGCATTACATTATTTTTTTGAAAATCTATTTCTTCGTTTGTGGCCAGTGCGAAAATATTGCCGTATCGATACAGGTGATCGCGGCGTTACAGTGATCGATTCATTCATGTCTATATACGGCTCCGATTCATGGAATATATACTGCTGCCCTCTACATCAACGATGATGAGTACAGTTCAAAGTAAAGTATAAAATACCTAAGAAACCGTTTTCATCGCCTACGACCATACCACGCTTAATATACCGGTTCTCGTCCGATCACCGACAGTCAAGCAGCGTCGGGCCCGGTTAGTACTTGGATGGGAGACCTCTTGGGAATACCGGGTGTTGTAGGCTTTTGCTTTTGTGTAATCTTTTAGTCATGGGACAAACTATGTAGTTGTTTTGTTTTGTTTTCTTCAATATGTTATTGCAAAAGAAAAGAGAGATCGAAATTGTTTGCGCCCGCTCTTTAAAATATCAAAAAGAAAATATGAATTTTATTTCACGACCAACCAAATGCAGTTTGGCGTGATATCGTTTGATGTATATATTCCTTTTATTTGTAAATGTCGTCATTCGATGTGGCTTAGTGACTACGTATGGGAAGAAAACAGCGCGTTACCATGAGAGAAATAGAGAGCGCAGTAAACACATCTATAGGCAAGCCTCGCATTACATTATTTTTTTGAAAATCTATTTCTTCGTTTGTGGCCAGTGCGAAAATATTGCCGTATCGATACAGGTGATCGCGGCGTTACAGTGATCGATTCATTCATGTCTATATACGGCTCCGATTCATGGAATATATACTGCTGCCCTCTACATCAACGATGATGAGTACAGTTCAAAGTAAAGTATAAAATACCTAAGAAACCGTTTTCATCGCCTACGACCATACCACGCTGAATATACCGGTTCTCGTCCGATCACCGACAGTCAAGCAGCGTCGGGCCCGGTTAGTACTTGGATGGGAGACCTCTTGGGAATACCGGGTGTTGTAGGCTTTTGCTTTTGTGTAATCTTTTAGTCATGGGACAAACTATGTAGTTGTTTTGTTTTGTTTTCTTCAATATGTTATTGCAAAAGAAAAGAGAGATCGAAATTGTTTGCGCCCGCTCTTTTAAATATCAAAAAGAAAATATGAATTTTATTTCACGACCAACCAAATGCAGTTTGGCGTGATATCGTTTGATGTATATATTCCTTTTATTTGTAAATGTCGTCATTCGATGTGGCTTAGTGACTAGTGTGACGTATGGGAAGAAAACAGCGCGTTACCATGAGAGAAATAGAGAGCGCAGTAAACACATCTATAGGCAAGCCTCGCATTACATTATTTTTTTGAAAATCTATTTCTTCGTTTGTGGCCAGTGCGAAAATATTGCCGTATCGATACAGGTGATCGCGGCGTTACAGTGATCGATTCATTCATGTCTATATACGGCTCCGATTCATGGAATATATACTGCTGCCCTCTACATCAACGATGATGAGTACAGTTCAAAGTAAAGTATAAAATACCTAAGAAACCGTTTTCATCGCCTACGACCATACCACGCTGAATATACCGGTTCTCGTCCGATCACCGACAGTCAAGCAGCGTCGGGCCCGGTTAGTACTTGGATGGGAGACCTCTTGGGAATACCGGGTGTTGTAGGCTTTTGCTTTTGTGTAATCTTTTAGTCATGGGACAAACTATGTAGTTGTTTTGTTTTGTTTTCTTCAATATGTTATTGCAAAAGAAAAGAGAGATCGAAATTGTTTGCGCCCGCTCTTTTAAATATCAAAAAGAAAATATGAATTTTATTTCACGACCAACCAAATGCAGTTTGGCGTGATATCGTTTGATGTATATATTCCTTTTATTTGTAAATGTCGTCATTCGATGTGGCTTAGTGACTACGTATGGGAAGAAAACAGCGCGTTACCATGAGAGAAATAGAGAGCGCAGTAAACACATCTATAGGCAAGCCTCGCATTACATTATTTTTTTGAAAATCTATTTCTTCGTTTGTGGCCAGTGCGAAAATATTGCCGTATCGATACAGGTGATCGCGGCGTTACAGTGATCGATTCATTCATGTCTATATACGGCTCCGATTCATGGAATATATACTGCTGCCCTCTACATCAACGATGATGAGTACAGTTCAAAGTAAAGTATAAAATACCTAAGAAACCGTTTTCATCGCCTACGACCATACCACGCTGAATATACCGGTTCTCGTCCGATCACCGACAGTCAAGCAGCGTCGGGCCCGGTTAGTACTTGGATGGGAGACCTCTTGGGAATACCGGGTGTTGTAGGCTTTTGCTTTTGTGTAATCTTTTAGTCATGGGACAAACTATGTAGTTGTTTTGTTTTGTTTTCTTCAATATGTTATTGCAAAAGAAAAGAGAGATCGAAATTGTTTGCGCCCGCTCTTTTAAATATCAAAAAGAAAATATGAATTTTATTTCACGACCAACCAAATGCAGTTTGGCGTGATATCGTTTGATGTATATATTCCTTTTATTTGTAAATGTCGTCATTCGATGTGGCTTAGTGACTAGTGTGACGTATGGGAAGAAAACAGCGCGTTACCATGAGAGAAATAGAGAGCGCAGTAAACACATCTATAGGCAAGCCTCGCATTACATTATTTTTTTGAAAATCTATTTCTTCGTTTGTGGCCAGTGCGAAAATATTGCCGTATCGATACAGGTGATCGCGGCGTTACAGTGATCGATTCATTCATGTCTATATACGGCTCCGATTCATGGAATATATACTGCTGCCCTCTACATCAACGATGATGAGTACAGTTCAAAGTAAAGTATAAAATACCTAAGAAACCGTTTTCATCGCCTACGACCATACCACGCTGAATATACCGGTTCTCGTCCGATCACCAACAGTCAAGCAGCGTCGGGCCCGGTTAGTACTTGGATGGGAGACCTCTTGGGAATACCGGGTGTTGTAGGCTTTTGCTTTTGTGTAATCTTTTAGTCATGGGACAAACTATGTAGTTGTTTTGTTTTGTTTTCTTCAATATGTTATTGCAAAAGAAAAGAGAGATCGAAATTGTTTGCGCCCGCTCTTTTAAATATCAAAAAGAAAATATGAATTTTATTTCACGACCAACCAAATGCAGTTTGGCGTGATATCGTTTGATGTATATATTCCTTTTATTTGTAAATGTCGTCATTCGATGTGGCTTAGTGACTATTGTGACGTATGGGAAGAAAACAGCGCGTTACCATGAGAGAAATAGAGAGCGCAGTAAACACATCTATAGGCAAGCCTCGCATTACATTATTTTTTTGAAAATCTATTTCTTCGTTTGTGGCCAGTGCGAAAATATTGCCGTATCGATACAGGTGATCGCGGCGTTACAGTGATCGATTCATTCATGTCTATATACGGCTCCGATTCATGGAATATATACTGCTGCCCTCTACATCAACGATGATGAGTACAGTTCAAAGTAAAGTATAAAATACCTAAAAAACCGTTTTCATCGCCTACGACCATACCACGCTGAATATACCGGTTCTCGTCCGATCACCGACAGTCAAGCAGCGTCGGGCCCGGTTAGTACTTGGATGGGAGACCTCTTGGGAATACCGGGTGTTGTAGGCTTTTGCTTTTGTGTAATCTTTTAGTCATGGGACAAACTATGTAGTTGTTTTGTTTTGTTTTCTTCAATATGTTATTGCAAAAGAAAAGAGAGATCGAAATTGTTTGCGCCCACTCTTTTAAATATCAAAAAGAAAATATGAATTTTATTTCACGACCAACCAAATGCAGTTTGGCGTGATATCGTTTGATGTATATATTCCTTTTATTTGTAAATGTCGTCATTCGATGTGGCTTAGTGACTACGTATGGGAAGAAAACAGCGCGTTACCATGAGAGAAATAGAGAGCGCAGTAAACACATCTATAGGCAAGCCTCGCATTACATTATTTTTTTGAAAATCTATTTCTTCGTTTGTGGCCAGTGCGAAAATATTGCCGTATCGATACAGGTGATCGCGGCGTTACAGTGATCGATTCATTCATGTCTATATACGGCTCCGATTCATGGAATATATACTGCTGCCCTCTACATCAACGATGATGAGTACAGTTCAAAGTAAAGTATAAAATACCTAAGAAACCGTTTTCATCGCCTACGACCATACCACGCTGAATATACCGGTTCTCGTCCGATCACCGACAGTCAAGCAGCGTCGGGCCCGGTTAGTACTTGGATGGGAGACCTCTTGGGAATACCGGGTGTTGTAGGCTTTTGCTTTTGTGTAATCTTTTAGTCATGGGACAAACTATGTAGTTGTTTTGTTTTGTTTTCTTCAATATGTTATTGCAAAAGAAAAGAGAGATCGAAATTGTTTGCGCCCGCTCTTTAAAATATCAAAAAGAAAATATGAATTTTATTTCACGACCAACCAAATGCAGTTTGGCGTGATATCGTTTGATGTATATATTCCTTTTATTTGTAAATGTCGTCATTCGATGTGGCTTAGTGACTACGTATGGGAAGAAAACAGCGCGTTACCATGAGAGAAATAGAGAGCGCAGTAAACACATCTATAGGCAAGCCTCGCATTACATTATTTTTTTGAAAATCTATTTCTTCGTTTGTGGCCAGTGCGAAAATATTGCCGTATCGATACAGGTGATCGCGGCGTTACAGTGATCGATTCATTCATGTCTATATACGGCTCCGATTCATGGAATATATACTGCTGCCCTCTACATCAACGATGATGAGTACAGTTCAAAGTAAAGTATAAAATACCTAAGAAACCGTTTTCATCGCCTACGACCATACCACGCTGAATATACCGGTTCTCGTCCGATCACCGACAGTCAAGCAGCGTCGGGCCCGGTTAGTACTTGGATGGGAGACCTCTTGGGAATACCGGGTGTTGTAGGCTTTTGCTTTTGTGTAATCTTTTAGTCATGGGACAAACTATGTAGTTGTTTTGTTTTGTTTTCTTCAATATGTTATTGCAAAAGAAAAGAGAGATCGAAATTGTTTGCGCCCGCTCTTTTAAATATCAAAAAGAAAATATGAATTTTATTTCACGACCAACCAAATGCAGTTTGGCGTGATATCGTTTGATGTATATATTCCTTTTATTTGTAAATGTCGTCATTCGATGTGGCTTAGTGACTATTGTGACGTATGGGAAGAAAACAGCGTGTTACCATGAGAGAAATGGAGAGCGCAGTAAACACATCTATAGGCAAGCCTCGCATTACATTATTTTTTTGAAAATCTATTTCTTCGTTTGTGGCCAGTGCGAAAATATTGCCGTATCGATACAGGTGATCGCGGCGTTACAGTGATCGATTCATTCATGTCTATATACGGCTCCGATTCATGGAATATATACTGCTGCCCTCTACATCAACGATGATGAGTACAGTTCAAAGTAAAGTATAAAATACCTAAGAAACCGTTTTCATCGCCTACGACCATACCACGCTGAATATACCGGTTCTCGTCCGATCACCGACAGTCAAGCAGCGTCGGGCCCGGTTAGTACTTGGATGGGAGACCTCTTGGGAATACCGGGTGTTGTAGGCTTTTGCTTTTGTGTAATCTTTTAGTCATGGGACAAACTATGTAGTTGTTTTGTTTTGTTTTCTTCAATATGTTATTGCAAAAGAAAAGAGAGATCGAAATTGTTTGCGCCCGCTCTTTTAAATATCAAAAAGAAAATATGAATTTTATTTCACGACCAACCAAATGCAGTTTGGCGTGATATCGTTTGATGTTTATATTCCTTTTATTTGTAAATGTCGTCATTCGATGTGGCTTAGTGACTACGTATGGGAAGAAAACAGCGCGTTACCATGAGAGAAATATAGAGCGCAGCAAACACATCTATAGGCAAGCCTCGCATTACATTATTTTTTTGAAAATCTATTTCTTCGTTTGTGGCCAGTGCGAAAATATTGCCGTATCGATACAGGTGATCGCGGCGTTACAGTGATCGATTCATTCATGTCTATATACGGCTCCGATTCATGGAATATATACTGCTGCCCTCTACATCAACGATGATGAGTACAGTTCAAAGTAAAGTATAAAATACCTAAGAAACCGTTTTCATCGCCTACGACCATACCACGCTGAATATACCGGTTCTCGTCCGATCACCGACAGTCAAGCAGCGTCGGGCCCGGTTAGTACTTGGATGGGAGACCTCTTGGGAATACCGGGTGTTGTAGGCTTTTGCTTTTGTGTAATCTTTTAGTCATGGGACAAACTATGTAGTTGTTTTGTTTTGTTTTCTTCAATATGTTATTGCAAAAGAAAAGAGAGATCGAAATTGTTTGCGCCCGCTCTTTTAAATATCAAAAAGAAAATATGAATTTTATTTCACGACCAACCAAATGCAGTTTGGCGTGATATCGTTTGATGTATATATTCCTTTTATTTGTAAATGTCGTCATTCGATGTGGCTTAGTGACTATTGTGACGTATGGGAAGAAAACAGCGCGTTACCATGAGAGAAATAGAGAGCGCAGTAAACACATCTATAGGCAAGCCTCGCATTACATTATTTTTTTGAAAATCTATTTCTTCGTTTGTGGCCAGTGCGAAAATATTGCCGTATCGATACAGGTGATCGCGGCGTTACAGTGATCGATTCATTCATGTCTATATACGGCTCCGATTCATGGAATATATACTGCTGCCCTCTACATCAACGATGATGAGTACAGTTCAAAGTAAAGTATAAAATACCTAAGAAACCGTTTTCATCGCCTACGACCATACCACGCTGAATATACCGGTTCTCGTCCGATCACCGACAGTCAAGCAGCGTCGGGCCCGGTTAGTACTTGGATGGGAGACCTCTTGGGAATACCGGGTGTTGTAGGCTTTTGCTTTTGTGTAATCTTTTAGTCATGGGACAAACTATGTAGTTGTTTTGTTTTGTTTTCTTCAATATGTTATTGCAAAAGAAAAGAGAGATCGAAATTGTTTGCGCCCGCTCTTTTAAATATCAAAAAGAAAATATGAATTTTATTTCACGACCAACCAAATGCAGTTTGGCGTGATATCGTTTGATGTATATATTCCTTTTATTTGTAAATGTCGTCATTCGATGTGGCTTAGTGACTAGTGTGACGTATGGGAAGAAAACAGCGCGTTACCATGAGAGAAATAGAGAGCGCAGTAAACACATCTATAGGCAAGCCTCGCATTACATTATTTTTTTGAAAATCTATTTCTTCGTTTGTGGCCAGTGCGAAAATATTGCCGTATCGATACAGGTGATCGCGGCGTTACAGTGATCGATTCATTCATGTCTATATACGGCTCCGATTCATGGAATATATACTGCTGCCCTCTACATCAACGATGATGAGTACAGTTCAAAGTAAAGTATAAAATACCTAAGAAACCGTTTTCATCGCCTACGACCATACCACGCTGAATATACCGGTTCTCGTCCGATCACCGACAGTCAAGCAGCGTCGGGCCCGGTTAGTACTTGGATGGGAGACCTCTTGGGAATACCGGGTGTTGTAGGCTTTTGCTTTTGTGTAATCTTTTAGTCATGGGACAAACTATGTAGTTGTTTTGTTTTGTTTTCTTCAATATGTTATTGCAAAAGAAAAGAGAGATCGAAATTGTTTGCGCCCGCTCTTTTAAATATCAAAAAGAAAATATGAATTTTATTTCACGACCAACCAAATGCAGTTTGGCGTGATATCGTTTGATGTATATATTCCTTTTATTTGTAAATGTCGTCATTCGATGTGGCTTAGTGACTATTGTGACGTATGGGAAGAAAACAGCGCGTTACCATGAGAGAAATGGAGAGCGCAGTAAACACATCTATAGGCAAGCCTCGCATTACATTATTTTTTTGAAAATCTATTTCTTCGTTTGTGGCCAGTGCGAAAATATTGCCGTATCGATACAGGTGATCGCGGCGTTACAGTGATCGATTCATTCATGTCTATATACGGCTCCGATTCATGGAATATATACTGCTGCCCTCTACATCAACGATGATGAGTACAGTTCAAAGTAAAGTATAAAATACCTAAGAAACCGTTTTCATCGCCTACGACCATACCACGCTGAATATACCGGTTCTCGTCCGATCACCGACAGTCAAGCAGCGTCGGGCCCGGTTAGTACTTGGATGGGAGACCTCTTGGGAATACCGGGTGTTGTAGGCTTTTGCTTTTGTGTAATCTTTTAGTCATGGGACAAACTATGTAGTTGTTTTGTTTTGTTTTCTTCAATATGTTATTGCAAAAGAAAAGAGAGATCGAAATTGTTTGCGCCCGCTCTTTTAAATATCAAAAAGAAAATATGAATTTTATTTCACGACCAACCAAATGCAGTTTGGCGTGATATCGTTTGATGTATATATTCCTTTTATTTGTAAATGTCGTCATTCGATGTGGCTTAGTGACTAGTGTGACGTATGGGAAGAAAACAGCGCGTTACCATGAGAGAAATAGAGAGCGCAGCAAACACATCTATAGGCAAGCCTCGCATTACATTATTTTTTTGAAAATCTATTTCTTCGTTTGTGGCCAGTGCGAAAATATTGCCGTATCGATACAGGTGATCGCGGCGTTACAGTGATCGATTCATTCATGTCTATATACGGCTCCGATTCATGGAATATATACTGCTGCCCTCTACATCAACGATGATGAGTACAGTTCAAAGTAAAGTATAAAATACCTAAGAAACCGTTTTCATCGCCTACGACCATACCACGCTGAATATACCGGTTCTCGTCCGATCACCGACAGTCAAGCAGCGTCGGGCCCGGTTAGTACTTGGATGGGAGACCTCTTGGGAATACCGGGTGTTGTAGGCTTTTGCTTTTGTGTAATCTTTTAGTCATGGGACAAACTATGTAGTTGTTTTGTTTTGTTTTCTTCAATATGTTATTGCAAAAGAAAAGAGAGATCGAAATTGTTTGCGCCCGCTCTTTTAAATATCAAAAAGAAAATATGAATTTTATTCCACGACCAACCAAATGCAGTTTGGCGTGATATCGTTTGATGTATATATTCCTTTTATTTGTAAATGTCGTCATTCGATGTGGCTTAGTGACTATTGTGACGTATGGGAAGAAAACAGCGCGTTACCATGAGAGAAATGGAGAGCGCAGTAAACACATCTATAGGCAAGCCTCGCATTACATTATTTTTTTGAAAATCTATTTCTTCGTTTGTGGCCAGTGCGAAAATATTGCCGTATCGATACAGGTGATCGCGGCGTTACAGTGATCGATTCATTCATGTCTATATACGGCTCCGATTCATGGAATATATACTGCTGCCCTCTACATCAACGATGATGAGTACAGTTCAAAGTAAAGTATAAAATACCTAAGAAACCGTTTTCATCGCCTACGACCATACCACGCTGAATATACCGGTTCTCGTCCGATCACCGACAGTCAAGCAGCGTCGGGCCCGGTTAGTACTTGGATGGGAGACCTCTTGGGAATACCGGGTGTTGTAGGCTTTTGCTTTTGTGTAATCTTTTAGTCATGGGACAAACTATGTAGTTGTTTTGTTTTGTTTTCTTCAATATGTTATTGCAAAAGAAAAGAGAGATCGAAATTGTTTGCGCCCGCTCTTTTAAATATCAAAAAGAAAATATGAATTTTATTTCACGACCAACCAAATGCAGTTTGGCGTGATATCGTTTGATGTATATATTCCTTTTATTTGTAAATGTCGTCATTCGATGTGGCTTAGTGACTATTGTGACGTATGGGAAGAAAACAGCGCGTTACCATGAGAGAAATAGAGAGCGCAGTAAACACATCTATAGGCAAGCCTCGCATTACATTATTTTTTTGAAAATCTATTTCTTCGTTTGTGGCCAGTGCGAAAATATTGCCGTATCGATACAGGTGATCGCGGCGTTACAGTGATCGATTCATTCATGTCTATATACGGCTCCGATTCATGGAATATATACTGCTGCCCTCTACATCAACGATGATGAGTACAGTTCAAAGTAAAGTATAAAATACCTAAGAAACCGTTTTCATCGCCTACGACCATACCACGCTGAATATACCGGTTCTCGTCCGATCACCGACAGTCAAGCAGCGTCGGGCCCGGTTAGTACTTGGATGGGAGACCTCTTGGGAATACCGGGTGTTGTAGGCTTTTGCTTTTGTGTAATCTTTTAGTCATGGGACAAACTATGTAGTTGTTTTGTTTTGTTTTCTTCAATATGTTATTGCAAAAGAAAAGAGAGATCGAAATTGTTTGCGCCCGCTCTTTTAAATATCAAAAAGAAAATATGAATTTTATTTCACGACCAACCAAATGCAGTTTGGCGTGATATCGTTTGATGTATATATTCCTTTTATTTGTAAATGTCGTCATTCGATGTGGCTTAGTGACTATTGTGACGTATGGGAAGAAAACAGCGCGTTACCATGAGAGAAATGGAGAGCGCAGTAAACACATCTATAGGCAAGCCTCGCATTACATTATTTTTTTGAAAATCTATTTCTTCGTTTGTGGCCAGTGCGAAAATATTGCCGTATCGATACAGGTGATCGCGGCGTTACAGTGATCGATTCATTCATGTCTATATACGGCTCCGATTCATGGAATATATACTGCTGCCCTCTACATCAACGATGATGAGTACAGTTCAAAGTAAAGTATAAAATACCTAAGAAACCGTTTTCATCGCCTACGACCATACCACGCTGAATATACCGCTTCTCGTCCGATCACCGACAGTCAAGCAGCGTCGGGCCCGGTTAGTACTTGGATGGGAGACCTCTTGGGAATACCGGGTGTTGTAGGCTTTTGCTTTTGTGTAATCTTTTAGTCATGGGACAAACTATGTAGTTGTTTTGTTTTGTTTTCTTCAATATGTTATTGCAAAAGAAAAGAGAGATCGAAATTGTTTGCGCCCGCTCTTTTAAATATCAAAAAGAAAATATGAATTTTATTTCACGACCAACCAAATGCAGTTTGGCGTGATATCGTTTGATGTATATATTCCTTTTATTTGTAAATGTCGTCATTCGATGTGGCTTAGTGACTATTGTGACGTATGGGAAGAAAACAGCGCGTTACCATGAGAGAAATAGAGAGCGCAGTAAACACATCTATAGGCAAGCCTCGCATTACATTATTTTTTTGAAAATCTATTTCTTCGTTTGTGGCCAGTGCGAAAATATTGCCGTATCGATACAGGTGATCGCGGCGTTACAGTGATCGATTCATTCATGTCTATATACGGCTCCGATTCATGGAATATATACTGCTGCCCTCTACATCAACGATGATGAGTACAGTTCAAAGTAAAGTATAAAATACCTAAGAAACCGTTTTCATCGCCTACGACCATACCACGCTGAATATACCGGTTCTCGTCCGATCACCGACAGTCAAGCAGCGTCGGGCCCGGTTAGTACTTGGATGGGAGACCTCTTGGGAATACCGGGTGTTGTAGGCTTTTGCTTTTGTGTAATCTTTTAGTCATGGGACAAACTATGTAGTTGTTTTGTTTTGTTTTCTTCAATATGTTATTGCAAAAGAAAAGAGAGATCGAAATTGTTTGCGCCCGCTCTTTTAAATATCAAAAAGAAAATATGAATTTTATTTCACGACCAACCAAATGCAGTTTGGCGTGATATCGTTTGATGTATATATTCCTTTTATTTGTAAATGTCGTCATTCGATGTGGCTTAGTGACTATTGTGACGTATGGGAAGAAAACAGCGCGTTACCATGAGAGAAATAGAGAGCGCAGTAAACACATCTATAGGCAAGCCTCGCATTACATTATTTTTTTGAAAATCTATTTCTTCGTTTGTGGCCAGTGCGAAAATATTGCCGTATCGATACAGGTGATCGCGGCGTTACAGTGATCGATTCATTCATGTCTATATACGGCTCCGATTCATGGAATATATACTGCTGCCCTCTACATCAACGATGATGAGTACAGTTCAAAGTAAAGTATAAAATACCTAAGAAACCGTTTTCATCGCCTACGACCATACCACGCTGAATATACCGGTTCTCGTCCGATCACCGACAGTCAAGCAGCGTCGGGCCCGGTTAGAACTTGGATGGGAGACCTATTGGGAATACCGGGTGTTGTAGGCTTTTGCTTTTGTGTAATCTTTTAGTCATGGGACAAACTATGTAGTTGTTTTGTTTTGTTTTCTTCAATATGTTATTGCAAAAGAAAAGAGAGATCGAAATTGTTTGCGCCCGCTTTTTTAAATATCAAAAAGAAAATATGAATTTTATTTCACGACCAACCAAATGCAGTTTGGCGTGATATCGTTTGATGTATATATTCCTTTTATTTGTAAATGTCGTCATTCGATGTGGCTTAGTGACTATTGTGACGTATGGGAAGAAAACAGCGCGTTACCATGAGAGAAATAGAGAGCGCAGTAAACACATCTATAGGCAAGCCTCGCATTACATTATTTTTTTGAAAATCTATTTCTTCGTTTGTGGCCAGTGCGAAAATATTGCCGTATCGATACAGGTGATCGCGGCGTTACAGTGATCGATTCATTCATGTCTATATACGGCTCCGATTCATGGAATATATACTGCTGCCCTCTACATCAACGATGATGAGTACAGTTCAAAGTAAAGTATAAAATAACTAAGAAACCGTTTTCATCGCCTACGACCATACCACGCTGAATATACCGGTTCTCGTCCGATCACCGACAGTCAAGCAGCGTCGGGCCCGGTTAGTACTTGGATGGGAGACCTCTTGGGAATACCGGGTGTTGTAGGCTTTTGCTTTTGTGTAATCTTTTAGTCATGGGACAAACTATGTAGTTGTTTTGTTTTGTTTTCTTCAATATGTTATTGCAAAAGAAAAGAGTGATCGAAATTGTTTGCGCCCGCTCTTTTAAATATCAAAAAGAAAATATGAATTTTATTTCACGACCAACCAAATGCAGTTTGGCGTGATATCGTTTGATGTATATATTCCTTTTATTTGTAAATGTCGTCATTCGATGTGGCTTAGTGACTATTGTGACGTATGGGAAGAAAACAGCGCGTTACCATGAGAGAAATAGAGAGCGCAGTAAACACATCTATAGGCAAGCCTCGCATTACATTATTTTTTTGAAAATCTATTTCTTCGTTTGTGGCCAGTGCGAAAATATTGCCGTATCGATACAGGTGATCGCGGCGTTACAGTGATCGATTCATTCATGTCTATATACGGCTCCGATTCATGGAATATATACTGCTGCCCTCTACATCAACGATGATGAGTACAGTTCAAAGTAAAGTATAAAATACCTAAGAAACCGTTTTCATCGCCTACGACCATACCACGCTGAATATACCGGTTCTCGTCCGATCACCGACAGTCAAGCAGCGTCGGGCCCGGTTAGTACTTGGATGGGAGACCTCTTGGGAATACCGGGTGTTGTAGGCTTTTGCTTTTGTGTAATCTTTTAGTCATGGGACAAACTATGTAGTTGTTTTGTTTTGTTTTCTTCAATATGTTATTGCAAAAGAAAAGAGAGATCGAAATTGTTTGCGCCCGCTCTTTTAAATATCAAAAAGAAAATATGAATTTTATTTCACGACCAACCAAATGCAGTTTGGCGTGATATCGTTTGATGTATATATTCCTTTTTTTTGTAAATGTCGTCATTCGATGTGGCTTAGTGACTACGTATGGGAAGAAAACAGCGCGTTACCATGAGAGAAATAGAGAGCGCAGTAAACACATCTATAGGCAAGCCTCGCATTACATTATTTTTTTGAAAATCTATTTCTTCGTTTGTGGCCAGTGCGAAAATATTGCCGTATCGATACAGGTGATCGCGGCGTTACAGTGATCGATTCATTCATGTCTATATACGGCTCCGATTCATGGAATATATACTGCTGCCCTCTACATCAACGATGATGAGTACAGTTCAAAGTAAAGTATAAAATACCTAAGAAACCGTTTTCATCGCCTACGACCATACCACGCTGAATATACCGGTTCTCGTCCGATCACCGACAGTCAAGCAGCGTCGGGCCCGGTTAGTACTTGGATGGGAGACCTCTTGGGAATACCGGGTGTTGTAGGCTTTTGCTTTTGTGTAATCTTTTAGTCATGGGACAAACTATGTAGTTGTTTTGTTTTGTTTTCTTCAATATGTTATTGCAAAAGAAAAGAGAGATCGAAATTGTTTGCGACCGCTCTTTTAAATATCAAAAAGAAAATATGAATTTTATTTCACGACCAACCAAATGCAGTTTGGCGTGATATCGTTTGATGTATATATTCCTTTTATTTGTAAATGTCGTCATTCGATGTGGCTTAGTGACTATTGTGACGTATGGGAAGAAAACAGCGCGTTACCATGAGAGAAATAGAGAGCGCAGTAAACACATCTATAGGCAAGCCTCGCATTACATTATTTTTTTGAAAATCTATTTCTTCGTTTGTGGCCAGTGCGAAAATATTGCCGTATCGATACAGGTGATCGCGGCGTTACAGTGATCGATTCATTCATGTCTATATACGGCTCCGATTCATGGAATATATACTGCTGCCCTCTACATCAACGATGATGAGTACAGTTCAAAGTAAAGTATAAAATACCTAAGAAACCGTTTTCATCGCCTACGACCATACCACGCTGAATATACCGGTTCTCGTCCGATCACCGACAGTCAAGCAGCGTCGGGCCCGGTTAGTACTTGGATGGGAGACCTCTTGGGAATACCGGGTGTTGTAGGCTTTTGCTTTTGTGTAATCTTTTAGTCATGGGACAAACTATGTAGTTGTTTTGTTTTGTTTTCTTCAATATGTTATTGCAAAAGAAAAGAGAGATCGAAATTGTTTGCGCCCGCTCTTTTAAATATCAAAAAGAAAATATGAATTTTATTTCACGACCAACCAAATGCAGTTTGGCGTGATATCGTTTGATGTATATATTCCTTTTATTTGTAAATGTCGTCATTCGATGTGGCTTAGTGACTATTGTGACGTATGGGAAGAAAACAGCGCGTTACCATGAGAGAAATAGAGAGCGCAGTAAACACATCTATAGGCAAGCCTCGCATTACATTATTTTTTTGAAAATCTATTTCTTCGTTTGTGGCCAGTGCGAAAATGTTGCCGTATCGATACAGGTGATCGCGGCGTTACAGTGATCGATTCATTCATGTCTATATACGGCTCCGATTCATGGAATATATACTGCTGCCCTCTACATCAACGATGATGAGTACAGTTCAAAGTAAAGTATAAAATACCTAAGAAACCGTTTTCATCGCCTACGACCATACCACGCTGAATATACCGGTTCTCGTCCGATCACCGACAGTCAAGCAGCGTCGGGCCCGGTTAGTACTTGGATGGGAGACCTCTTGGGAATACCGGGTGTTGTAGGCTTTTGCTTTTGTGTAATCTTTTAGTCATGGGACAAACTATGTAGTTGTTTTGTTTTGTTTTCTTCAATATGTTATTGCAAAAGAAAAGAGAGATCGAAATTGTTTGCGCCCGCTCTTTTAAATATCAAAAAGAAAATATGAATTTTATTTCACGACCAACCAAATGCAGTTTGGCGTGATATCGTTTGATGTATATATTCCTTTTATTTGTAAATGTCGTCATTCGATGTGGCTTAGTGACTATTGTGACGTATGGGAAGAAAACAGCGCGTTACCATGAGAGAAATAGAGAGCGCAGTAAACACATCTATAGGCAAGCCTCGCATTACATTATTTTTTTGAAAATCTATTTCTTCGTTTGTGGCCAGTGCGAAAATATTGCCGTATCGATACAGGTGATCGCGGCGTTACAGTGATCGATTCATTCATGTCTATATACGGCTCCGATTCATGGAATATATACTGCTGCCCTCTACATCAACGATGATGAGTACAGTTCAAAGTAAAGTATAAAATACCTAAGAAACCGTTTTCATCGCCTACGACCATACCACGCTGAATATACCGGTTCTCGTCCGATCACCGACAGTCAAGCAGCGTCGGGCCCGGTTAGTACTTGGATGGGAGACCTCTTGGGAATACCGGGTGTTGTTTGCTTTTGTGTAATCTTTTAGTCATGGGACAAACTATGTAGTTGTTTTGTTTTGTTTTCTTCAATATGTTATTGCAAAAGAAAAGAGAGATCGAAATTGTTTGCGCCCGCTCTTTTAAATATCAAAAAGAAAATATGAATTTTATTTCACGACCAACCAAATGCAGTTTGGCGTGATATCGTTTGATGTATATATTCCTTTTATTTGTAAATGTCGTCATTCGATGTGGCTTAGTGACTATTGTGACGTATGGGAAGAAAACAGCGCGTTACCATGAGAGAAATAGAGAGCGCAGTAAACACATCTATAGGCAAGCCTCGCATTACATTATTTTTTTGAAAATCTATTTCTTCGTTTGTGGCCAGTGCGAAAATATTGCCGTATCGATACAGGTGATCGCGGCGTTACAGTGATCGATTCATTCATGTCTATATACGGCTCCGATTCATGGAATATATACTGCTGCCCTCTACATCAACGATGATGAGTACAGTTCAAAGTAAAGTATAAAATACCTAAGAAACCGTTTTCATCGCCTACGACCATACCACGCTGAATATACCGGTTCTCGTCCGATCACCGACAGTCAAGCAGCGTCGGGCCCGGTTAGTACTTGGATGGGAGACCTCTTGGGAATACCGGGTGTTGTAGGCTTTTGCTTTTGTGTAATCTTTTAGTCATGGGACAAACTATGTAGTTGTTTTGTTTTGTTTTCTTCAATATGTTATTGCAAAAGAAAAGAGAGATCGAAATTGTTTGCGCCCGCTCTTTTAAATATCAAAAAGAAAATATGAATTTTATTTCACGACCAACCAAATGCAGTTTGGCGTGATATCGTTTGATGTATATATTCCTTTTATTTGTAAATGTCGTCATTCGATGTGGCTTAGTGACTATTGTGACGTATGGGAAGAAAACAGCGCGTTACCATGAGAGAAATAGAGAGCGCAGTAAACACATCTATAGGCAAGCCTCGCATTACATTATTTTTTTGAAAATCTATTTCTTCGTTTGTGGCCAGTGCGAAAATATTGCCGTATCGATACAGGTGATCGCGGCGTTACAGTGATCGATTCATTCATGTCTATATACGGCTCCGATTCATGGAATATATACTGCTGCCCTCTACATCAACGATGATGAGTACAGTTCAAAGTAAAGTATAAAATACCTAAGAAACCGTTTTCATCGCCTACGACCATACCACGCTGAATATACCGGTTCTCGTCCGATCACCGACAGTCAAGCAGCGTCGGGCCCGGTTAGTACTTGGATGGGAGACCTCTTGGGAATACCGGGTGTTGTAGGCTTTTGCTTTTGTGTAATCTTTTAGTCATGGGACAAACTATGTAGTTGTTTTGTTTTGTTTTCTTCAATATGTTATTGCAAAAGAAAAGAGAGATCGAAATTGTTTGCGCCCGCTCTTTTAAATATCAAAAAGAAAATATGAATTTTATTTCACTACCAACCAAATGCAGTTTGGCGTGATATCGTTTGATGTATATATTCCTTTTATTTGTAAATGTCGTCATTCGATGTGGCTTAGTGACTATTGTGACGTATGGGAAGAAAACAGCGCGTTACCATGAGAGAAATAGAGAGCGCAGTAAACACATCTATAGGCAAGCCTCGCATTACATTATTTTTTTGAAAATCTATTTCTTCGTTTGTGGCCAGTGCGAAAATATTGCCGTATCGATACAGGTGATCGCGGCGTTACAGTGATCGATTCATTCATGTCTATATACGGCTCCGATTCATGGAATATATACTGCTGCCCTCTACATCAACGATGATGAGTACAGTTCAAAGTAAAGTATAAAATACCTAAGAAACCGTTTTCATCGCCTACGACCATACCACGCTGAATATACCGGTTCTCGTCCGATCACCGACAGTCAAGCAGCGTCGGGCCCGGTTAGTACTTGGATGGGAGACCTCTTGGGAATACCGGGTGTTGTAGGCTTTTGCTTTTGTGTAATCTTTTAGTCATGGGACAAACTATGTAGTTGTTTTGTTTTGTTTTCTTCAATATGTTATTGCAAAAGAAAAGAGAGATCGAAATTGTTTGCGCCCGCTCTTTTAAATATCAAAAAGAAAATATGAATTTTATTTCACGACCAACCAAATGCAGTTTGGCGTGATATCGTTTGATGTATATATTCCTTTTATTTGTAAATGTCGTCATTCGATGTGGCTTAGTGACTATTGTGACGTATGGGAAGAAAACAGCGCGTTACCATGAGAGAAATAGAGAGCGCAGTAAACACATCTATAGGCAAGCCTCGCATTACATTATTTTTTTGAAAATCTATTTCTTCGTTTGTGGCCAGTGCGAAAATATTGCCGTATCGATACAGGTGATCGCGGCGTTACAGTGATCGATTCATTCATGTCTATATACGGCTCCGATTCATGGAATATATACTGCTGCCCTCTACATCAACGATGATGAGTACAGTTCAAAGTAAAGTATAAAATACCTAAGAAACCGTTTTCATCGCCTACGACCATACCACGCTGAATATACCGGTTCTCGTCCGATCACCGACAGTCAAGCAGCGTCGGGCCCGGTTAGTACTTGGATGGGAGACCTCTTGGGAATACCGGGTGTTGTAGGCTTTTGCTTTTGTGTAATCTTTTAGTCATGGGACAAACTATGTAGTTGTTTTGTTTTGTTTTCTTCAATATGTTATTGCAAAAGAAAAGAGAGATCGAAATTGTTTGCGACCGCTCTTTTAAATATCAAAAAGAAAATATGAATTTTATTTCACGACCAACCAAATGCAGTTTGGCGTGATATCGTTTGATGTATATATTCCTTTTATTTGTAAATGTCGTCATTCGATGTGGCTTAGTGACTATTGTGACGTATGGGAAGAAAACAGCGCGTTACCATGAGAGAAATAGAGAGCGCAGTAAACACATCTATAGGCAAGCCTCGCATTACATCATTTTTTTGAAAATCTATTTCTTCGTTTGTGGCCAGTGCGAAAATATTGCCGTATCGATACAGGTGATCGCGGCGTTACAGTGATCGATTCATTCATGTCTATATACGGCTCCGATTCATGGAATATATACTGCTGCCCTCTACATCAACGATGATGAGTACAGTTCAAAGTAAAGTATAAAATACCTAAGAAACCGTTTTCATCGCCTACGACCATACCACGCTGAATATACCGGTTCTCGTCCGATCACCGACAGTCAAGCAGCGTCGGGCCCGGTTAGTACTTGGATGGGAGACCTCTTGGGAATACCGGGTGTTGTAGGCTTTTGCTTTTGTGTAATCTTTTAGTCATGGGACAAACTATGTAGTTGTTTTGTTTTGTTTTCTTCAATATGTTATTGCAAAAGAAAAGAGAGATCGAAATTGTTTGCGCCCGCTCTTTTAAATATCAAAAAGAAAATATGAATTTTATTTCACGACCAACCAAATGCAGTTTGGCGTGATATCGTTTGATGTATATATTCCTTTTATTTGTAAATGTCGTCATTCGATGTGGCTTAGTGACTATTGTGACGTATGGGAAGAAAACAGCGCGTTACCATGAGAGAAATAGAGAGCGCAGTAAACACATCTATAGGCAAGCCTCGCATTACATTATTTTTTTGAAAATCTATTTCTTCGTTTGTGGCCAGTGCGAAAATGTTGCCGTATCGATACAGGTGATCGCGGCGTTACAGTGATCGATTCATTCATGTCTATATACGGCTCCGATTCATGGAATATATACTGCTGCCCTCTACATCAACGATGATGAGTACAGTTCAAAGTAAAGTATAAAATACCTAAGAAACCGTTTTCATCGCCTACGACCATACCACGCTGAATATACCGGTTCTCGTCCGATCACCGACAGTCAAGCAGCGTCGGGCCCGGTTAGTACTTGGATGGGAGACCTCTTGGGAATACCGGGTGTTGTAGGCTTTTGCTTTTGTGTAATCTTTTAGTCATGGGACAAACTATGTAGTTGTTTTGTTTTGTTTTCTTCAATATGTTATTGCAAAAGAAAAGAGAGATCGAAATTGTTTGCGCCCGCTCTTTTAAATATCAAAAAGAAAATATGAATTTTATTTCACGACCAACCAAATGCAGTTTGGCGTGATATCGTTTGATGTATATATTCCTTTTATTTGTAAATGTCGTCATTCGATGTGGCTTAGTGACTATTGTGACGTATGGGAAGAAAACAGCGCGTTACCATGAGAGAAATAGAGAGCGCAGTAAACACATCTATAGGCAAGCCTCGCATTACATTATTTTTTTGAAAATCTATTTCTTCGTTTGTGGCCAGTGCGAAAATATTGCCGTATCGATACAGGTGATCGCGGCGTTACAGTGATCGATTCATTCATGTCTATATACGGCTCCGATTCATGGAATATATACTGCTGCCCTCTACATCAACGATGATGAGTACAGTTCAAAGTAAAGTATAAAATACCTAAGAAACCGTTTTCATCGCCTACGACCATACCACGCTGAATATACCGGTTCTCGTCCGATCACCGACAGTCAAGCAGCGTCGGGCCCGGTTAGTACTTGGATGGGAGACCTCTTGGGAATACCGGGTGTTGTAGGCTTTTGCTTTTGTGTAATCTTTTAGTCATGGGACAAACTATGTAGTTGTTTTGTTTTGTTTTCTTCAATATGTTATTGCAAAAGAAAAGAGAGATCGAAATTGTTTGCGCCCGCTCTTTTAAATATCAAAAAGAAAATATGAATTTTATTTCACGACCAACCAAATGCAGTTTGGCGTGATATCGTTTGATGTATATATTCCTTTTATTTGTAAATGTCGTCATTCGATGTGGCTTAGTGACTATTGTGACGTATGGGAAGAAAACAGCGCGTTACCATGAGAGAAATAGAGAGCGCAGTAAACACATCTATAGGCAAGCCTCGCATTACATTATTTTTTTGAAAATCTATTTCTTCGTTTGTGGCCAGTGCGAAAATATTGCCGTATCGATACAGGTGATCGCGGCGTTACAGTGATCGATTCATTCATGTCTATATACGGCTCCGATTCATGGAATATATACTGCTGCCCTCTACATCAACGATGATGAGTACAGTTCAAAGTAAAGTATAAAATACCTAAGAAACCGTTTTCATCGCCTACGACCATACCACGCTGAATATACCGGTTCTCGTCCGATCACCGACAGTCAAGCAGCGTCGGGCCCGGTTAGTACTTGGATGGGAGACCTCTTGGGAATACCGGGTGTTGTAGGCTTTTGCTTTTGTGTAATCTTTTAGTCATGGGACAAACTATGTAGTTGTTTTGTTTTGTTTTCTTCAATATGTTATTGCAAAAGAAAAGAGAGATCGAAATTGTTTGCGCCCGCTCTTTTAAATATCAAAAAGAAAATATGAATTTTATTTCACGACCAACCAAATGCAGTTTGGCGTGATATCGTTTGATGTATATATTCCTTTTATTTGTAAATGTCGTCATTCGATGTGGCTTAGTGACTATTGTGACGTATGGGAAGAAAACAGCGCGTTACCATGAGAGAAATAGAGAGCGCAGTAAACACATCTATAGGCAAGCCTCGCATTACATTATTTTTTTGAAAATCTATTTCTTCGTTTGTGGCCAGTGCGAAAATATTGCCGTATCGATACAGGTGATCGCGGCGTTACAGTGATCGATTCATTCATGTCTATATACGGCTCCGATTCATGGAATATATACTGCTGCCCTCTACATCAACGATGATGAGTACAGTTCAAAGTAAAGTATAAAATACCTAAGAAACCGTTTTCATCGCCTACGACCATACCACGCTGAATATACCGGTTCTCGTCCGATCACCGACAGTCAAGCAGCGTCGGGCCCGGTTAGTACTTGGATGGGAGACCTCTTGGGAATACCGGGTGTTGTAGGCTTTTGCTTTTGTGTAATCTTTTAGTCATGGGACAAACTATGTAGTTGTTTTGTTTTGTTTTCTTCAATATGTTATTGCAAAAGAAAAGAGAGATCGAAATTGTTTGCGACCGCTCTTTTAAATATCAAAAAGAAAATATGAATTTTATTTCACGACCAACCAAATGCAGTTTGGCGTGATATCGTTTGATGTATATATTCCTTTTATTTGTAAATGTCGTCATTCGATGTGGCTTAGTGACTATTGTGACGTATGGGAAGAAAACAGCGCGTTACCATGAGAGAAATAGAGAGCGCAGTAAACACATCTATAGGCAAGCCTCGCATTACATTATTTTTTTGAAAATCTATTTCTTCGTTTGTGGCCAGTGCGAAAATATTGCCGTATCGATACAGGTGATCGCGGCGTTACAGTGATCGATTCATTCATGTCTATATACGGCTCCGATTCATGGAATATATACTGCTGCCCTCTACATCAACGATGATGAGTACAGTTCAAAGTAAAGTATAAAATACCTAAGAAACCGTTTTCATCGCCTACGACCATACCACGCTGAATATACCGGTTCTCGTCCGATCACCGACAGTCAAGCAGCGTCGGGCCCGGTTAGTACTTGGATGGGAGACCTCTTGGGAATACCGGGTGTTGTAGGCTTTTGCTTTTGTGTAATCTTTTAGTCATGGGACAAACTATGTAGTTGTTTTGTTTTGTTTTCTTCAATATGTTATTGCAAAAGAAAAGAGAGATCGAAATTGTTTGCGCCCGCTCTTTTAAATATCAAAAAGAAAATATGAATTTTATTTCACGACCAACCAAATGCAGTTTGGCGTGATATCGTTTGATGTATATATTCCTTTTATTTGTAAATGTCGTCATTCGATGTGGCTTAGTGACTATTGTGACGTATGGGAAGAAAACAGCGCGTTACCATGAGAGAAATAGAGAGCGCAGTAAACACATCTATAGGCAAGCCTCGCATTACATTATTTTTTTGAAAATCTATTTCTTCGTTTGTGGCCAGTGCGAAAATGTTGCCGTATCGATACAGGTGATCGCGGCGTTACAGTGATCGATTCATTCATGTCTATATACGGCTCCGATTCATGGAATATATACTGCTGCCCTCTACATCAACGATGATGAGTACAGTTCAAAGTAAAGTATAAAATACCTAAGAAACCGTTTTCATCGCCTACGACCATACCACGCTGAATATACCGGTTCTCGTCCGATCACCGACAGTCAAGCAGCGTCGGGCCCGGTTAGTACTTGGATGGGAGACCTCTTGGGAATACCGGGTGTTGTAGGCTTTTGCTTTTGTGTAATCTTTTAGTCATGGGACAAACTATGTAGTTGTTTTGTTTTGTTTTCTTCAATATGTTATTGCAAAAGAAAAGAGAGATCGAAATTGTTTGCGCCCGCTCTTTTAAATATCAAAAAGAAAATATGAATTTTATTTCACGACCAACCAAATGCAGTTTGGCGTGATATCGTTTGATGTATATATTCCTTTTATTTGTAAATGTCGTCATTCGATGTGGCTTAGTGACTATTGTGACGTATGGGAAGAAAACAGCGCGTTACCATGAGAGAAATAGAGAGCGCAGTAAACACATCTATAGGCAAGCCTCGCATTACATTATTTTTTTGAAAATCTATTTCTTCGTTTGTGGCCAGTGCGAAAATATTGCCGTATCGATACAGGTGATCGCGGCGTTACAGTGATCGATTCATTCATGTCTATATACGGCTCCGATTCATGGAATATATACTGCTGCCCTCTACATCAACGATGATGAGTACAGTTCAAAGTAAAGTATAAAATACCTAAGAAACCGTTTTCATCGCCTACGACCATACCACGCTGAATATACCGGTTCTCGTCCGATCACCGACAGTCAAGCAGCGTCGGGCCCGGTTAGTACTTGGATGGGAGACCTCTTGGGAATACCGGGTGTTGTAGGCTTTTGCTTTTGTGTAATCTTTTAGTCATGGGACAAACTATGTAGTTGTTTTGTTTTGTTTTCTTCAATATGTTATTGCAAAAGAAAAGAGAGATCGAAATTGTTTGCGCCCGCTCTTTTAAATATCAAAAAGAAAATATGAATTTTATTTCACGACCAACCAAATGCAGTTTGGCGTGATATCGTTTGATGTATATATTCCTTTTATTTGTAAATGTCGTCATTCGATGTGGCTTAGTGACTATTGTGACGTATGGGAAGAAAACAGCGCGTTACCATGAGAGAAATAGAGAGCGCAGTAAACACATCTATAGGCAAGCCTCGCATTACATTATTTTTTTGAAAATCTATTTCTTCGTTTGTGGCCAGTGCGAAAATATTGCCGTATCGATACAGGTGATCGCGGCGTTACAGTGATCGATTCATTCATGTCTATATACGGCTCCGATTCATGGAATATATACTGCTGCCCTCTACATCAACGATGATGAGTACAGTTCAAAGTAAAGTATAAAATACCTAAGAAACCGTTTTCATCGCCTACGACCATACCACGCTGAATATACCGGTTCTCGTCCGATCACCGACAGTCAAGCAGCGTCGGGCCCGGTTAGTACTTGGATGGGAGACCTCTTGGGAATACCGGGTGTTGTAGGCTTTTGCTTTTGTGTAATCTTTTAGTCATGGGACAAACTATGTAGTTGTTTTGTTTTGTTTTCTTCAATATGTTATTGCAAAAGAAAAGAGAGATCGAAATTGTTTGCGACCGCTCTTTTAAATATCAAAAAGAAAATATGAATTTTATTTCACGACCAACCAAATGCAGTTTGGCGTGATATCGTTTGATGTATATATTCCTTTTATTTGTAAATGTCGTCATTCGATGTGGCTTAGTGACTATTGTGACGTATGGGAAGAAAACAGCGCGTTACCATGAGAGAAATAGAGAGCGCAGTAAACACATCTATAGGCAAGCCTCGCATTACATTATTTTTTTGAAAATCTATTTCTTCGTTTGTGGCCAGTGCGAAAATATTGCCGTATCGATACAGGTGATCGCGGCGTTACAGTGATCGATTCATTCATGTCTATATACGGCTCCGATTCATGGAATATATACTGCTGCCCTCTACATCAACGATGATGAGTACAGTTCAAAGTAAAGTATAAAATACCTAAGAAACCGTTTTCATCGCCTACGACCATACCACGCTGAATATACCGGTTCTCGTCCGATCACCGACAGTCAAGCAGCGTCGGGCCCGGTTAGTACTTGGATGGGAGACCTCTTGGGAATACCGGGTGTTGTAGGCTTTTGCTTTTGTGTAATCTTTTAGTCATGGGACAAACTATGTAGTTGTTTTGTTTTGTTTTCTTCAATATGTTATTGCAAAAGAAAAGAGAGATCGAAATTGTTTGCGCCCGCTCTTTTAAATATCAAAAAGAAAATATGAATTTTATTTCACGACCAACCAAATGCAGTTTGGCGTGATATCGTTTGATGTATATATTCCTTTTATTTGTAAATGTCGTCATTCGATGTGGCTTAGTGACTATTGTGACGTATGGGAAGAAAACAGCGCGTTACCATGAGAGAAATAGAGAGCGCAGTAAACACATCTATAGGCAAGCCTCGCATTACATTATTTTTTTGAAAATCTATTTCTTCGTTTGTGGCCAGTGCGAAAATATTGCCGTATCGATACAGGTGATCGCGGCGTTACAGTGATCGATTCATTCATGTCTATATAGGGCTCCGATTCATGGAATATATACTGCTGCCCTCTACATCAACGATGATGAGTACAGTTCAAAGTAAAGTATAAAATACCTAAGAAACCGTTTTCATCGCCTACGACCATTCCACGCTGAATATACCGGTTCTCGTCCGATCACCGACAGTCAAGCAGCGTCGGGCCCGGTTAGTACTTGGATGGGAGACCTCTTGGGAATACCGGGTGTTGTAGGCTTTTGCTTTTGTGTAATCTTTTAGTCATGGGACAAACTATGTAGTTGTTTTGTTTTGTTTTCTTCAATATGTTATTGCAAAAGAAAAGAGAGATCGAAATTGTTTGCGCCCGCTCTTTTAAATATCAAAATGAAAATATGAATTTTATTTCACGACCAACCAAATGCAGTTTGGCGTGATATCGTTTGATGTATATATTCCTTTTATTTGTAAATGTCGTCATTCGATGTGGCTTAGTGACTATTGTGACGTATGGGAAGAAAACAGCGCGTTACCATGAGAGAAATAGAGAGCGCAGTAAACACATCTATAGGCAAGCCTCGCATTACATTATTTTTTTGAAAATCTATTTCTTCGTTTGTGGCCAGTGCGAAAATATTGCCGTATCGATACAGGTGATCGCGGCGTTACAGTGATCGATTCATTCATGTCTATATAGGGCTCCGATTCATGGAATATATACTGCTGCCCTCTACATCAACGATGATGAGTACAGTTCAAAGTAAAGTATAAAATACCTAAGAAACCGTTTTCATCGCCTACGACCATTCCACGCTGAATATACCGGTTCTCGTCCGATCACCGACAGTCAAGCAGCGTCGGGCCCGGTTAGTACTTGGATGGGAGACCTCTTGGGAATACCGGGTGTTGTAGGCTTTTGCTTTTGTGTAATCTTTTAGTCATGGGACAAACTATGTAGTTGTTTTGTTTTGTTTTCTTCAATATGTTATTGCAAAAGAAAAGAGAGATCGAAATTGTTTGCGCCCGCTCTTTTAAATATCAAAAAGAAAATATGAATTTTATTTCACGACCAACCAAATGCAGTTTGGCGTGATATCGTTTGATGTATATATTCCTTTTATTTGTATATGTCGTCATTCGATGTGGCTTAGTGACTATTGTGACGTATGGGAAGAAAACAGCGCGTTACCATGAGAGAAATAGAGAGCGCAGTAAACACATCTATAGGCAAGCCTCGCATTACATTATTTTTTTGAAAATCTATTTCTTCGTTGGTGGCCAGTGCGAAAATATTGCCGTATCGATACAGGTGATCGCGGCGTTACAGTGATCGATTCACTCATGTCTATATACGGCTCCGATTCATGGAATATATACTGCTGCCCTCTACATCAACGATGATGAGTACAGTTCGAAGTAAAGTATAAAATACCTAAGAAACCGTTTTCATCGCCTACGACCATACCACGCTGAATATTTTTTTGTTTTGTTTTGTAATAGTATTTTATTTTCTCTCAAACAAATTTACAACGTAAATTTACAATACAAATCATTCATATAAGTACAACAAACTAATTGTGTACAGCATTACATATACATATACAATCTGTTCTTATACATATAATGATAATCATAGTGTTTGAGAAAAAAAGAGATCTATAGTAAAACAGAGAAACAATAGCGAACTAACAGAAGAAAGATAAAAAGAAAAAGAAAAAAAAAGGGGGGGGGGGGGAGGCGGTAGTAAGAACTCTGTACATGGTGTCTCTGTGTCATACCCTAGTCAGAGAGTGTGTTCCATTTTCTATAATGAATTTGCAATGTTCCTCTCTGTTCAGCTATCTTTCTTTCTTCCTCTTTATTTTTCAATAATGTATCTTTAATATCTTTTATAGTTGGAGGATAATCTTTCGTTATACTATTAACAAATATCATACTTTTTATCAACAATATAACATGATTTAACAATTGATCTTTTCCTACATTACTAACCTTGATTCCTACATGGACCCCTTTCCAATCTATATTTATTAATTCTTCTAAATATACCGGTTCTCGTCCGATCACCGACAGTCAAGCAGCGTCGGGCCCGGTTAGTACTTGGATTGGAGACCTCTTGGGAATACCGGGTGTTGTAGGCTTTTGCTTTTGTGTAATCTTTTAGTCATGGGACAAACTATGAAGTTGTTTTGTTTTGTTTTCTTCAATATGTTATTGCAAAAGAAAAGAGAGATCGAAATTGTTTGCGCCCGCTCTTTTAAATATCAAAATGAAAATATGAATTTTATTTCACGACCAACCAAATGCAGTTTGGCGTGACATCGTTTGATGTATATATTCCTTTTATTTGTAAATGTCGTCATTCGATGTGGCTTAGTGACTATTGTGACGTATGGGAAGAAAACAGCGCGTTACCATGAGAGAAATAGAGAGCGCAGTAAACACATCTATAGGCAAGCCTCGCATTACATTATTTTTTTGAAAATCTATTTCTTCGCTGGTGGCCAGTGCGAAAATATTGCCGTATCGATACAGGTGATCGCGGCGTTACAGTGATCGATTCATTCATGTCTATATACGGCTCCGATTCATGGAATATATACTGCTGCCCTCTACATCAACGATGATGAGTACAGTTCAAAGTAAAGTATAAAATACCTAAGAAACCGTTTTCATCGCCTACGACCATACCACGCTGAATATACCGGTTCTCGTCCGATCACCGACAGTCAAGCAGCCTCGGGCCCGGTTAGTACTTGGATGGGAGACCTCTTGGGAATACCGGGTGTTGTAGGCTTTTGCTTTTGTGTAATCTTTTAGTCATGGGACAAACTATGTGGTTGTTTTGTTTTGTTTTCTTCAATATGTTATTGCAAAAGAAAAGAGAGATCGAAATTGTTTGCGCCCGCTCTTTTAAATATCAAAAAGAAAATATGAATTTTATTTCACGACCAACCAAATGCAGTTTGGCGTGATATCGTTTGATGTATATATTCCTTTTATTTGTAAATGTCGTCATTCGATGTGGCTTAGTGACTATTGTGACGTATGGGAAGAAAACAGCGCGTTACCATGAGAGAAATAGAGAGCGCAGTAAACACATCTATAGGCAAGCCTCGCATTACATTATTTTTTTGAAAATCTATTTCTTCGCTGGTGGCCAGTGCGAAAATATTGCCGTATCGATACAGGTGATCGCGGCGTTACAGTGATCGATTCATTCATGTCTATATACGGCTCCGATTCATGGAATATATATACTGCTGCCCTCTACATCAACGATGATGAGTACAGTTCAAAGTAAAGTATAAAATACCTAAGAAACCGTTTTCATCGCCTACGACCATACCACGCTGAATATTTTTTTGTTTTGTTTTGTAATAGTATTTTATTTTCTCTCAAACAAATTTACAACGTAAATTTACAATACAAATCATTCATATAAGTACAACAAACTAATTGTGTACAGCATTACATATACATATACAATCTGTTCTTATACATATAATGATAATCATAGTGTTTGAGAAAAAAAGAGATCTATAGTAAAACAGAGAAACAATAGCGAACTAACAGAAGAAAGATAAAAAGAAAAAGAAAAGAAAAAAAAAAAAAAAAAAAAAAGGGGGTGGGGGGGGGGGGGGGGGGTGGAGGCGGTAGTAAGAACTCTGTACATGGTGTCTCTGTGTCATACCCTAGTCAGAGAGTGTGTTCCATTTTCTATAATGAATTTGCAATGTTCCTCTCTGTTCAGCTATCTTTCTTTCTTCCTCTTTATTCTTCAATAATGTATCTTTAATATCTTTTATAGTTGGAGGATAATCTTTCGTTCTACTATTAACAAATATCATACTTTTTATCAACAATATAACATGATTTAATAATTGATCTTTTCCTACATTACTAACCTTGATTCCTACATGGACCCCTTTCCAATCTATATTTATTAATTCTTCTAAATCAAACTCGTTACCGCAGTCTACCCAGATCATTCTTACTTTTTCACAAAAGTAAAACAAATGTTCATATGTTTCCTGCATTTTATGACAAAAAGAGCATAAATTACTATCCCCCATATGAAAAGTAAACATGTGTTTCTTTGTATAAATAAGATTGTATAGTAATTTAAATTGAAATTCCCTTAGTGAACTATTAAGCGTGGATTTTCGGGAGCGTACGAAAATATTTTCATTATCTTTTCCAAAGACATTATATAAGTGTTCTATGTTGCGAACTGCAAAAGACTTCTCTAATCTTAAATTTAACAAATGATCATATATATATTTTGAAGTTATATCACACAATGAATAATCTTTTCCACTCAATCGAAACTCCAAATTCAGTGCAGTATCTTCCATCACATTATAATCTCTACTTAACAATTGTTTCCATATAAATGGTATATTTTCAAAAATCTGTTTCACTATGTCAATTTCTGACCTATCTAATCCTAGTCTCATAAATTCCTTGACAGATTTTATTCTTCCTTTGCTATCGACTATATGATGTATTTTATAAACATTTTTCAAAAATAATGTTTCATTATAATAAATTTGTCCATTAATTCGAATATATCTATTATTAAAAACAATTTGATTCCTGCTTCCAGTTTCTTTTAACAAAAAATCTTTTGAACCTATCCAAGCTTCTAACATTTCCCTGTAAAAACCCGGAAGTGACAAATTCAATAAATCAAATGAAACATTACAAAAGAAAACCAACAAACCTCCTGCTTGTCTAGTCAAGAATTTAAAAACTCTTTTCCATCCCATCATTGATTCCCCCTCAAAAAGTCTCTTAATCCACATTATTCTCTGTGTCCGAATAAATAATTGAAAATCAATCATTTTTAGACCCCCTTTTTCGTAATTCAAAAAAGTAACTTCCCGTTTAATTTTATCTTTTCCATGCCACAAAAAATCAAATGTTAATATATTCAAATCTTCTATTACACCTTGCGGAATTGGAGTGAGTGAAGATACAAATATTAATTTAGAAATCACAAACGTCTTTATCAATTGAATTTTTCCCATCAGGGTCAAGTCCCGCTGTTTCCACCATATTAATAAATGTTTAATTTTACTTAAAATTTCTTTATAATTCATTCTTTCTCGAACTTCAGGGTCCATAGAAAAATATACACCTAATATTTTAATCATCCCAACTTTTGTACCAAAAGGAGTTACAATTTCTTTTCCATGAAGAGGGCCTAATAACAAAACATATGTTTTGTCTCGATTAATTTGTAATCCCGATATTATAGCAAAAGTTTCAAATTTTTCATTTAATTTTATCAACGAATCTTTATCTTTTACAAAAAGCGTCATATCGTCTGCGTATAATACTTGTTTAATATGTGCATTTCCCAAAATAAACCCTGAAATTTCATTGTCGGTCCTAATCGAGCGTGCTAAAGTTTCTATACATAATATAAATAAATAGGGTGATAAGGGGTCTCCCTGCCTTACCCCTTTCATAATATTAAAATAACCAGTCGATACATTGCCGTTAAATACACAACTCTGAGCGCCCTTGTAGAGTGTACGAACCCATTTACAAAATGAAGTCCCAAAACCAAACGTCTTTAACACATTTTGCAAAAAATCATGAGAAACAGTATCAAAAGCCTTTTTAAAGTCAATGGCTAATAAAAACCCTGGTATATTATTTGTTTTAGTATAGAAAATCATATCGTCTATCAATCTTATAGCCTCACCGATATTTCTCCCTTTTAAATATCCTACCTGATCTATACTAATAAGTTCCCCTAATACTTTTTTAATCCGAACAGACAATATCTTAGCTAAAATTTTGTAATCTACATTTAATAATGATATAGGCCTGTAATTTGTTATTTGTAAGGGGTCTTTATCTTCCTTTTGAATCAATATTATAATAGCTTGTTTTTGTGAAGAAGATAATTCTTCTTTAACAAATGCTTCATTTAAAGCCCTTACCACAATATCACCAATAACAGGCCAAAATAATTCATAAAACTCTACACTAAGACCATCGTTTCCGGGTGACTTATTACCTTTCATTTCTTTTAAAACCGCTATACATTCCCCTTGAGTTATATTACCTTCGCAAATTTCCTTTGATTCTAAACCTAATTTTGGCAAACCTTTAAAAAATAAACTTTCATTAAATAATTCTACATCAACAACAAATTTGGAATATAATCCAGCATAAAACCTTTGTATTTCCCGAATAATAATATCCATATCAAAACTTATTTTTCCTCCATCTACTAATAATTTACTTATAATTGTCTTCTTTTTATTTGCTTCCATTAGTTGCACAAAATAGTTAGTATTTTGTTCCCCTCTCTCATAAAATGATGCTCGAGATCGAACTTTCAAACCCTCATTAATATATTCATAACATTTTTTTAACTCCATTCTTTTATTTTCCAACAAATCAACCTTTTCCTTTTCTACCTTTTCTATCAATTCTTTTTCAATTACACTTATATCATTTTCAAGATTTTGAACTTTTTCTTTCCTTTTTCTAGATTTTTCTTTAGAAAATTTCCTAATAAAATTGCTAATTTTCATTTTCAAAAAATCCCAATACACTCTTACATCTTTAATTTCTTTTTCATATATATTTCTTAATCTCCCTATTTCCACTTCCATCTGTCTAATAAATTCCCCATCTCCACATAAACTATTATTGAACTTCCAGTAACTACCTTTACCTTTAATTGAAAAATTAGGCAAATTATAAAATTGTAACTGAACAGCAAAATGATCTGGTGCAATTGATGGTATTATATTACATTTTAAGACAATTTGTTCTAAACTATATGAAATAAAAAAATAATCTAAACGACTTTGGACAAAGGGGTTAATTTGTTTAAACGTATATTGTTTTTTTAAACCATTTTTCCCCCGCCAAATATCTAATAAAGTCCATTTATCCTTATAATTATCAAAGTGTTTAAGAAATATCGACTGTACCTCTTTTTTATTACTTCCCAAATAATCTAAATCAACATTATAAATCATATTAAAATCCCCTCCCATAATTATTGGGTTACCATTACCATTTATTGTATCCAAACTGTTATCAATACTATTCAAAAACTCAATCTGCTCCATTGATTTCCCTCTTACTGGAAAATACGCGTTTATTAATATTAATCTTAATCCCTGAATAATACAGTCTAAAATAATAAATCTCCCTGCATTATCATTGCGCACTTGAAGAACCTGGATATCTAATTTAGAATCTATCAATACCGCCACCCCTCTACTGTGATTTGTCCCATGGCTATAATAAATTGTTCCATCCCACAAAGAACCCCATACATCTTCAACATCATTAGTGCTGTAAGTCTCCTGCAAAAAAGCTACTTCTACTCGTTTATCTCGTAACCAAGATAAAATACCACCCCTTTTTGTTCTTTCCCTTATTCCCTTAACATTCAAGGATACAAAATTACAATTAAACGATATATTATCAAAGTCCGTCATTATATATCAATATCAATACATATAAACTTTATCATCATTTCTATTTAAATATAACCTGAGTAATGAGAAGGGGACACACACTTCTTTAGAGTAACCCTCATAATTCTGACTGTTACCACAAAAATATGAAAAAAGAGGAACTACCGCCATACCCCTTGGAAAAGAAATTAAAAAAGTTAAACAGTCACAAGAATAACAATACATAGAAGAAAAAAGAAGAACAAAACAAATAAATCGAATCGAACCACCAAGTGCGAAAAAAGAATAATAATAAACTACCGTCCGAATGAGCCGCCACCCATCCCCTTCACTACACAAAAATAAGAATAAACAATATACAAAACACGTCACTACTGAATTTTGCCTTTCTTTAACATCCTTAAATATACCGGTTCTCGTCCGATCACCGACAGTCAAGCAGCGTCGGGCCCGGTTAGTACTTGGATGGGAGACCTCTTGGGAATACCGGGTGTTGTAGGCTTTTGCTTTTGTGTAATCTTTTAGTCATGGGACAAACTATGTAGTTGTTTTGTTTTGTTTTCTTCAATATGTTATTGCAAAAGAAAAGAGAGATCGAAATTGTTTGCGCCCGCTCTTTTAAATATCAAAAAGAAAATATAAATTTTATTTCACGACCAACCAAATGCAGTTTGGCGTGATATCGTTTGATGTATATATTCCTTTTATTTGTAAATGTCGTCATTCGATGTGGCTTAGTGACTATTGTGACGTATGGGAAGAAAACAGCGCGTTACCATGAGAGAAATAGAGAGCGCAGTAAACACATCTATAGGCAAGCCTCGCATTACACTATTTTTTTGAAAATCTATTTCTTCGTTTGTGGCCAGTGCGAAAATATTGCCGTATCGATACAGGTGATCGCGGCGTTACAGTGATCGATTCATTCATGTCTATATACGGCTCCGATTCATAGAATATATACTGCTGCCCTCTACATCAACGATGATGAGTACAGTTCAAAGTAAAGTATAAAATACCTAAGAAACCGTTTTCATCGCCTACGACCATACCACGCTGAATATACCGGTTCTCGTCCGATCACCGACAGTCAAGCAGCGTCGGGCCGGTTAGTACTTGGATGGGAGACCTCTTGGGAATACCGGGTGTTGTAGGCTTTTGCTTTTGTGTAATCTTTTAGTCATGGGACAAACTATGTAGTTTTTTTGTTTTGTTTTCTTCAATATGTTATTGCAAAAGAAAAGAGAGATCGAAATTGTTTGCGCCCGCTCTTTTAAATATCAAAAAGAAAATATGGATTTTATTTCACGACCAACCAAATGCAGTTTGGCGTGATATCGTTTGATGTATATATTCCTTTTATTTGTAAATGTCGTCATTCGATGTGGCTTAGTGACTATTGTGACGTATGGGAAGAAAACAGCGCGTTACCATGAGAGAAATAGAGAGCGCAGTAAACACATCTATAGGCAAGCCTCGCATTACATTATTTTTTTGAAAATCTATTTCTTCGTTTGTGGCCAGTGCGAAAATATTGCCGTATCGATACAGGTGATCGCGGCGTTACAGTGATCGATTCATTCATGTCTATATACGGCTCCGATTCATGGAATATATACTGCTGCCCTCTACATCAACGATGATGAGTACAGTTCAAAGTAAAGTATAAAATACCTAAGAAACCGTTTTCATCGCCTACGACCATACCACGCTGAATATACCGGTTCTCGTCCGATCACCGACAGTCAAGCAGCGTCGGGCCCGGTTAGTACTTGGATGGGAGACCTCTTGGGAATACCGGGTGTTTTAGGCTTTTGCTTTTGTGTAATCTTTTAGTCATGGGACAAACTATGTAGTTGTTTTGTTTTGTTTTCTTCAATATGTTATTGCAAAAGAAAAGAGAGATCGAAATTGTTTGCGCCCGCTCTTTTAAATATCAAAAAGAAAATATGAATTTTATTTCACGACCAACCAAATGCAGTTTGGCGTGATATCGTTTGATGTATATATTCCTTTTATTTGTAAATGTCGTCATTCGATGTGGCTTAGTGACTATTGTGACGTATGGGAAGAAAACAGCGCGTTACCATGAGAGAAATAGAGAGCGCAGTAAACACATCTATAGGCAAGCCTCGCATTACATTATTTTTTTGAAAATCTATTTCTTCGTTTGTAGCCAGTGCGAAAATATTGCCGTATCGATACAGGTGATCGCGGCGTTACAGTGATCGATTCATTCATGTCTATATACGGCTCCGATTCATGGAATATATACTGCTGCCCTCTACATCAACGATGATGAGTACAGTTCAAAGTAAAGTATAACATACCTAAGAAACCGTTTTCATCGCCTACGACCATACCACGCTGAATATACCGGTTCTCGTCCGATCACCGACAGTCAAGCAGCGTCGGGCCCGGTTAGTACTTGGATGGGAGACCTCTTGGGAATGGGCGACGACCCCCTAAGTACTATGTTGACCTGCCTGATCACCACCAAATCCGGGGCCGGCGGTGATCGTGGAAGAGCGCCATCTGCGTCTGAAAAGTGAAGTTGTCGTCTGCTTGTGTACTGCCAAAAATATTCTGAGCACTAATCCGTCTGTTTTGGGCGTTTTTGTGTTTGTTTGTATTGTTTTTCTTTTGTTTTGTTTAGTTTTTGTTTGTTTTTTGTTCATTTTGGAGGAATTTTTAAATGTTTGTGTATTTTTTTCTTCTTTTTGTCTGTGATTTGTTTCTTTTGTATTGTTTGTTTGTTCGTTTTGTATCGGTACAACCCAACACACAAAACAAACATTCAATATAAACAAACAGCCAAAACACCCTAAAGAACTAAAACATAAACACTTGCAATCACACCAACACGGAGCGACACACTCATACGGAATCAGACACACAAACGCAAACAAATTTGTTTGTTGTCTTGATTTGTTTTTCTATTTGTTTGTTTGTTTTTTTGTCTGTTTGTTTGATTGGTTGTTTGTTGATGTCGGCCGACAAAAATCAAACAAAACAAACATTCAAAAGAAACAAACAGCTACAGAGAACCAAACTACAAAACAAACACACAAACATGCACAGATAAGCACACACAAACATGCAGACAAACACACAAACACCCAAACACTCAGACAAACACGCCCAGACAAGCACAGAAAAACATGGACAAACACGAACACACAAACACACTCAAACAATCATATTCAAACAGAGAGCGAAACAAAATACAGTTCTAAACAATATTTGAATTGATTGTTCTTGTTCTTTTATTATTTGAGTATCTTCATCTTGCTTGCTTTCTTTCAATTTCGTTTCAAGTTCTATACAAATACACAAAATAAATTTACACGTTTCTTTCAAGCTTAATTTAGGTTTTGTTTCAATAAAAACAGAACATTTAATGTTCTTACTAAAACAAAACTTAAATTAACAAGAAAGAAATGTGTTAATGTATTTTATGATTAAAAAGACTGAAAGAATGATAAATGAACGAATGAACGAACGAATGAATGAAGGATTAATGACCGAATGAAAGAATGATGAATGAACAAACGAATGAATTGACAATTTATGAACGAATATACATGATTGAAAGAATGAACGAGTGAATGGATGAATAAATGACCGAATGAATGGACGAGGATAAACGAATGAGTGGGGATGATTAATGACCGAATGAAAGAACGATTAATGATAAACGAATGAATGGCTGATTAATGCCGCATAAAAGAACGATGAATGAAGAACAAATTAACAAATAGACATGAATGAACAAATAAATGGACGAATGAACAAGTAAATGGATGAATGAATGATGAATGAATGAACAAATTATAAAAGCAGTTCAAAAACTTCATTCCTGACAAGTGAAATTAAAATATTTTTATCAGAATATATAAAACAGAATGAATACAAATTATGGTAAAAACTTTATCAATGATTGCTTAATGGCATGTTTTGAAGTCAGCCTTTTACTGCTTCTAAGATAGGTGGGTTAAATTACATTCTTTATCAATATTGTCCAATGCATCAACCAATTTGACCCCCCCCCCCCCCCCCCACCCCTAAGGTGTTCCCTTCCTGGCTTTGCGATACAAACAAACTTATTGTGTCCATCAGTTTTCAAACCACCTTTCGTTTTGTGACATGATGTTCTGTTCCTAAGGCCTAGGTAGCTTGTCCCAAGCCGTCACTGCATCTTTTGCCGAGGTGGTTACTTGGGCAGAAGACACAGGCTATCGTGAGAACCAATCGGCTTTCACCCGGTGCTGAGCTTTGTGGAGACCGCTACTTCTGACTCATGGAGTACCTCATCTGCAAAAATCAATGAAGGAAACAAAATCAACCATGAATGACTAGAAAAGGATCTACAAAACAACACACAAAATAAATGTTGGTTCAATTATTAGATAATAATACAAAGTTAATTAATCAACTGCCAGGCACACTATTGGAACCGTAAACTTATCATGATGAAACAGGTCACTAGTCTTGGAATCACACCGATGGATAATGTCACAAACCGGCAGTTCCACAATTTACTATGTAATACTTGAATTACAAATGTGGCTACTGACTGTGTTTCAATATTATTGTTTCAATATTTGTAATTGATACACCTACAGGTAACATGCACCTATAACATACATACCGGTAGGCTACTTGAAATTATCAGTATGATATTGGTAGAAAACAATACATTGCTCAAGCCGCTGTAGAAACAGGACTCATGTCACTTGGAACAATTCAAGACAAGTCATTATAGTAATCATAAAGGGGTATTACCATCATAACATTCATTGATAAACGTGATATCACATGCATACCTGCAAGGTCTAGTCCTAGTCCATAGTGTACACGTTCTGTATCTAGCCACTTATCCACCCAAAAAACCCTCCAATTTGGTTGGAAATATTTCGGCTACTCACCTGAATTTTCACGACTAGGCAGATGTTTACTCTCTTTCTGCAATTGTGCTGTCCCAAATACGTTTACAAGTTGTAATTCTCGTAAAATTAACACTTTTCCGAGGTAAACACAGCCCGATGTTTGTTGACCAAGAATTCACGTAACATGCTATTCAACGCAATTGCACAATGCATATTGTATTCGCCGTGTATAGACATTTGCATAACACACGGCTCGCGAATATAATACCGTTGCATGTATAACCTGCACGCGCGCGCGCCGTATCCTCTAATACTGCATAGAGGATACGGCGCGCGCGCGCGTACAGGTTATACAAGTACATGCAACGGTATTATATTCGCGAGCCGTGTGTTATGCAAATGTCGGTACACGGCGAATACAATACCTACATTGTGCAATTGCGTTGAATAGCATGTTACGGGAATTCTTGGTCAACAAACATCGGGCTGTGTTTACCTCGGAAAAGTGTTAATTTTACGAGAATTACAACTTGTAAACGTATTTGGGACAGCACAATTGCAGAAAGAGAGTAAACATCTGCCTAGTCGTGAAAATTCAGGTGAGTAGCCGAAATATTTCCAACCAAATTGGAGGGTTTTTGGGGTGGATAAGTGGCTAGATACAGAACGTGTACACTATGGACTAGGACTAAAGGTATGACATGATAAAAAAAAACGTCCAAATGTTAATGTAAATGTCTCTACCTTTAGTCTTCTTGGACTATGCAAGGTCCAACAGTTCAGCAATTTGACGTAATTGGGTCCCACAGCCGACAGACTCTGTTCTCTTCCTGCTCCTGTAAGAAAATAAGAACAGTAAATTAGTCCACAACTACAATTTAAACAGTCACACAGGGCAATGACCATTCACAAGACAAACACACAATTTCTATGTTACATACAGAACACTGATAATGCATGTAATGGCGTGCATCTAATTCACTCCACCTATGCATCGTTAATGCATACCCTGCTACATTAAATAGTATGGTAACCTGCGTACAAGTACATTTCACTAATTTTCTAATTAAATAATGTCCATTATTCATGGTATACAGATTCCACCAAAATACTTGATTACTGTGTAATAATATATATCCGTCGTGTTTACAGTATACACGTCACGGAATCAGGAGTCCGTTGTTTATAAATTATAGTCCGTTACTATTCTGGATATTTACCACACAAAAATCACTATGTGGGATCACAGTGTAAATCAATGCGTCAGAAATGGTCAAAATATCACCTTTTTTTGGTAAAGAATAATGACAAACCTGATATCAGCGGCAGTCCAATCAGGATGTTATCCATGGGGGTTGAAAAAACACTGTCAAATGTCCAACTTTTTGTGAAATCATGAATTTCCTACAAATGACAAAGTTTCGAAAAATCCTCCAGACGACAGAGTGATGAATATTCATAAGATTCATGACGTAATGATAAATATTCATAAGATATCCAGATATCCAGGTCGAGGGAGCTCTGTGATTGGTCTGTCGACCTCGCAAGGCATGTCGTCGGAGCCTCCTGATTTGTGTGTGGACTGGAAGGTCTGTTATCTGATTGGTCTGTCGACTTGAGCTGTAGTACTGGGGGAAGTGAACGCCAGGGAATGGGGGAATACCGGGTGTTGTAGGCTTTTGCTTTTGTGTAATCTTTTAGTCATGGGACAAACTATGTAGTTGTTTTGTTTTGTTTTCTTCAATATGTTATTGCAAAAGAAAAGAGAGATCGAAATTGTTTGCGCCCGCTCTTTTAAATATCAAAAAGAAAATATGAATTTTATTTCACGACCAACCAAATGCAGTTTGGCGTGATATCGTTTGATGTATATATTCCTTTTATTTGTAAATGTCGTCATTCGATGTGGCTTAGTGCCTATTGTGACGTATGGGAAGAAAACAGCGCGTTACCATGAGAGAAATAGAGAGCGCAGTAAACACATCTATAGGCAAGCCTCGCATTACATTATTTTTTTGAAAATCTATTTCTTCGTTTGTGGCCAGTGCGAAAATATTGCCGTATCGATACAGGTGATCGCGGCGTTACAGTGATCGATTCATTCATGTCTATATACGGCTCCGATTCATGGAATATATACTGCTGCCCTCTACATCAACGATGATGAGTACAGTTCAAAGTAAAGTATAAAATACCTAAGAAACCGTTTTCATCGCCTACGACCATACCACGCTGAATATACCGGTTCTCGTCCGATCACCGACAGTCAAGCAGCGTCGGGCCCGGTTAGTACTTGGATGGGAGACCTCTTGGGAATACCGGGTGTTGTAGGCTTTTGCTTTTGTGTAATCTTTTAGTCATGGGACAAACTATGTAGTTGTTTTGTTTTGTTTTCTTCAATATGTTATTGCAAAAGAAAAGAGAGATCGAAATTGTTTGCGCCCGCTCTTTTAAATATCAAAAAGAAAATATGAATTTTATTTCACGACCAACCAAATGCAGTTTGGCGTGATATCGTTTGATGTATATATTCCTTTTATTTGTAAATGTCGTCATTCGATGTGGCTTAGTGACTACGTATGGGAAGAAAACAGCGCGTTACCATGAGAGAAATAGAGAGCGCAGTAAACACATCTATAGGCAAGCCTCGCATTACATTATTTTTTTGAAAATCTATTTCTTCGTTTGTGGCCAGTGCGAAAATATTGCCGTATCGATACAGGTGATCGCGGCGCTACAGTGATCGATTCATTCATGTCTATATACGGCTCCGATTCATGGAATATATACTGCTGCCCTCTACATCAACGATGATGAGTACAGTTCAAAGTAAAGTATAAAATACCTAAGAAACCGTTTTCATCGCCTACGACCATACCACGCTGAATATACCGGTTCTCGTCCGATCACCGACAGTCAAGCAGCGTCGGGCCCGGTTAGTACTTGGATGGGAGACCTCTTGGGAATACCGGGTGTTGTAGGCTTTTGCTTTTGTGTAATCTTTTAGTCATGGGACAAACTATGTAGTTGTTTTGTTTTGTTTTCTTCAATATGTTATTGCAAAAGAAAAGAGAGATCGAAATTGTTTGCGCCCGCTCTTTTAAATATCAAAAAGAAAATATGAATTTTATTTCACGACCAACCAAATGCAGTTTGGCGTGATATCGTTTGATGTATATATTCCATTTATTTGTAAATGTCGTCATTCGATGTGGCTTAGTGACTATTGTGACGTATGGGAAGAAAACAGCGCGTTACCATGAGAGAAATAGAGAGCGCAGTAAACACATCTATAGGCAAGCCTCGCATTACATTATTTTTTTGAAAATCTATTTCTTCGTTTGTGGCCAGTGCGAAAATATTGCCGTATCGATACAGGTGATCGCGGCGTTACAGTGATCGATTCATTCATGTCTATATACGGCTCCGATTCATGGAATATATACTGCTGCCCTCTACATCAACGATGATGAGTACAGTTCAAAGTAAAGTATAAAATACCTAAGAAACCGTTTTCATCGCCTACGACCATACCACGCTGAATATACCGGTTCTCGTCCGATCACCGACAGTCAAGCAGCGTCGGGCCCGGTTAGTACTTGGATGGGAGACCTCTTGGGAATACCGGGTGTTGTAGGCTTTTGCTTTTGTGTAATCTTTTAGTCATGGGACAAACTATGTAGTTGTTTTGTTTTGTTTTCTTCAATATGTTATTGCAGAAGAAAAGAGAGATCGAAATTGTTTGCGCCCGCTCTTTTAAATATCAAAAAGAAAATATGAATTTTATTTCACGACCAACCAAATGCAGTTTGGCGTGATATCGTTTGATGTATATATTCCTTTTATTTGTAAATGTCGTCATTCGATGTGGCTTAGTGACTATTGTGACGTATGGGAAGAAAACAGCGCGTTACCATGAGAGAAATAGAGAGCGCAGTAAACACATCTATAGGCAAGCCTCGCATTACATTATTTTTTTGAAAATCTATTTCTTCGTTTGTGGCCAGTGCGAAAATATTGCCGTATCGATACAGGTGATCGCGGCGTTGCAGTGATCGATTCATTCATGTCTATATACGGCTCCGATTCATGGAATATATACTGCTGCCCTCTACATCAACGATGATGAGTACAGTTCAAAGTAAAGTATAAAATACCTAAGAAACCGTTTTCATCGCCTACGACCATACCACGCTGAATATACCGGTTCTCGTCCGATCACCGACAGTCAAGCAGCGTCGGGCCCGGTTAGTACTTGGATGGGAGACCTCTTGGGAATACCGGGTGTTGTAGGCTTTTGCTTTTGTGTAATCTTTTAGTCATGGGACAAACTATGTAGTTGTTTTGTTTTGTTTTCTTCAATATGTTATTGCAAAAGAAAAGAGAGATCGAAATTGTTTGCGCCCGCTCTTTTAAATATCAAAAAGAAAATATGAATTTTATTTCACGACCAACCAAATGCAGTTTGGCGTGATATCGTTTGATGTATATATTCCTTTTATTTGTAAATGTCGTCATTCGATGTGGCTTAGTGACTATTGTGACGTATGGGAAGAAAACAGCGCGTTACCATGAGAGAAATAGAGAGCGCAGTAAACACATCTATAGGCAAGCCTCGCATTACATTATTTTTTTGAAAATCTATTTCTTCGTTTGTGGCCAGTGCGGAAATATTGCCGTATCGATACAGGTGATCGCGGCGTTACAGTGATCGATTCATTCATGTCTATATACGGCTCCGATTCATGGAATATATACTGCTGCCCTCTACATCAACGATGATGAGTACAGTTCAAAGTAAAGTATAAAATACCTAAGAAACCGTTTTCATCGCCTACGACCATACCACGCTG
Organism: Echinarachnius parma; assembly: GCA_037951105.1. Taxonomy (NCBI): domain Eukaryota; kingdom Metazoa; phylum Echinodermata; class Echinoidea; order Clypeasteroida; family Echinarachniidae; genus Echinarachnius; species Echinarachnius parma. Next base: position 105,747 of record JBAMJV010002855.1, on the reverse strand, counting down.
AATATACCGGTTCTCGTCCGATCACCGACAGTCAAGCAGCGTCGGGCCCGGTTAGTACTTGGATGGGAGACCTCTTGGGAATACCGGGTGTTGTAGGCTTTTGCTTTTGTGTAATCTTTTAGTCATGGGACAAACTATGTAGTTGTTTTGTTTTGTTTTCTTCAATATGTTATTGCAAAAGAAAAGAGAGATCGAAATTGTTTGCGCCCGCTCTTTTAAATATCAAAAAGAAAATATGAATTTTATTTCACGACCAACCAAATGCAGTTTGGCGTGATATCGTTTGATGTATATATTCCTTTTATTTGTAAATGTCGTCATTCGATGTGGCTTAGTGACTATTGTGACGTATGGGAAGAAAACAGCGCGTTACCATGAGAGAAATAGAGAGCGCAGTAAACACATCTATAGGCAAGCCTCGCATTACATTATTTTTTTGAAAATCTATTTCTTCGTTTGTGGCCAGTGCGAAAATATTGCCGTATCGATACAGGTGATCGCGGCGTTACAGTGATCGATTCATTCATGTCTATATACGGCTCCGATTCATGGAATATATACTGCTGCCCTCTACATCAACGATGATGAGTACAGTTCAAAGTAAAGTATAAAATACCTAAGAAACCGTTTTCATCGCCTACGACCATACCACGCTGAATATACCGGTTCTCGTCCGATCACCGACAGTCAAGCAGCGTCGGGCCCGGTTAGTACTTGGATGGGAGACCTCTTGGGAATACCGGGTGTTGTAGGCTTTTGCTTTTGTGTAATCTTTTAGTCATGGGACAAACTATGTAGTTGTTTTGTTTTGTTTTCTTCAATATGTTATTGCAAAATAAAAGAGAGATCGAAATTGTTTGCGCCCGCTCTTTTAAATATCAAAAAGAAAATATGAATTTTATTTCACGACCAACCAAATGCAGTTTGGCGTGATATCGTTTGATGTATATATTCCTTTTATTTGTAAATGTCGTCATTCGATGTGGCTTAGTGCCTATTGTGACGTATGGGAAGAAAACAGCGCGTTACCATGAGAGAAATAGAGAGCGCAGTAAACACATCTATAGGCAAGCCTCGCATTACATTATTTTTTTGAAAATCTATTTCTTCGTTTGTGGCCAGTGCGAAAATATTGCCGTATCGATACAGGTGATCGCGGCGTTACAGTGATCGATTCATTCATGTCTATATACTGCTCCGATTCATGGAATATATACTGTTGCCCTCTACATCAACGATGATGAGTACAGTTCAAAGTAAAGTATAAAATACCTAAGAAACCGTTTTCATCGCCTACGACCATACCACGCTGAATATACCGGTTCTCGTCCGATCACCGACAGTCAAGCAGCGTCGGGCCCGGTTAGTACTTGGATGGGAGACCTCTTGGGAATACCGGGTGTTGTAGGCTTTTGCTTTTGTGTAATCTTTTAGTCATGGGACAAACTATGTAGTTGTTTTGTTTTGTTTTCTTCAATATGTTATTGCAAAAGAAAAGAGAGATCGAAATTGTTTGCGCCCGCTCTTTTAAATATCAAAAAGAAAATATGAATTTTATTTCACGACCAACCAAATGCAGTTTGGCGTGATATCGTTTGATGTATATATTCCTTTTATTTGTAAATGTCGTCATTCGATGTGGCTTAGTGACTATTGTGACGTATGGGAAGAAAACAGCGCGTTACCATGAGAGAAATAGAGAGCGCAGTAAACACATCTATAGGCAAGCCTCGCATTACATTATTTTTTTGAAAATCTATTTCTTCGTTTGTGGCCAGTGCGAAAATATTGCCGTATCGATACAGGTGATCGCGGCGTTACAGTGATCGATTCATTCATGTCTATATACGGCTCCGATTCATGGAATATATACTGCTGCCCTCTACATCAACGATGATGAGTACAGTTCAAAGTAAAGTATAAAATACCTAAGAAACCGTTTTCATCGCCTACGACCATACCACGCTGAATATACCGGTTCTCGTCCGATCACCGACAGTCAAGCAGCGTCGGGCCCGGTTAGTACTTGGATTGGAGACCTCTTGGGAATACCGGGTGTTGTAGGCTTTTGCTTTTGTGTAATCTTTTAGTCATGGGACAAACTATGTAGTTGTTTTGTTTTGTTTTCTTCAATATGTTATTGCAAAAGAAAAGAGAGATCGAAATTGTTTGCGCCCGCTCTTTTAAATATCAAAAAGAAAATATGAATTTTATTTCACGACCAACCAAATGCAGTTTGGCGTGATATCGTTTGATGTATATATTCCTTTTATTTGTAAATGTCGTCATTCGATGTGGCTTAGTGCCTATTGTGACGTATGGGAAGAAAACAGCGCGTTACCATGAGAGAAATAGAGAGCGCAGTAAACACATCTATAGGCAAGCCTCGCATTACATTATTTTTTTGAAAATCTATTTCTTCGTTTGTGGCCAGTGCGAAAATATTGCCGTATCGATACAGGTGATCGCGGCGTTACAGTGATCGATTCATTCATGTCTATATACGGCTCCGATTCATGGAATATATACTGCTGCCCTCTACATCAACGATGATGAGTACAGTTCAAAGTAAAGTATAAAATACCTAAGAAACCGTTTTCATCGCCTACGACCATACCACGCTGAATATACCGGTTCTCGTCCGATCACCGACAGTCAAGCAGCGTCGGGCCCGGTTAGTACTTGGATGGGAGACCTCTTGGGAATACCGGGTGTTGTAGGCTTTTGCTTTTGTGTAATCTTTTAGTCATGGGACAAACTATGTAGTTGTTTTGTTTTGTTTTCTTCAATATGTTATTGCAAAAGAAAAGAGAGATCGAAATTGTTTGCGCCCACTCTTTTAAATATCAAAAAGAAAATATGAATTTTATTTCACGACCAACCAAATGCAGTTTGGCGTGATATCGTTTGATGTATATATTCCTTTTATTTGTAAATGTCGTCATTCGATGTGGCTTAGTGCCTATTGTGACGTATGGGAAGAAAACAGCGCGTTACCATGAGAGAAATAGAGAGCGCAGTAAACACATCTATAGGCAAGCCTCGCATTACATTATTTTTTTGAAAATCTATTTCTTCGTTTGTGGCCAGTGCGAAAATATTGCCGTATCGATACAGGTGATCGCGGCGTTACAGTGATCGATTCATTCATGTCTATATACGGCTCCGATTCATGGAATATATACTGCTGCCCTCTACATCAACGATGATGAGTACAGTTCAAAGTAAAGTATAAAATACCTAAGAAACCGTTTTCATCGCCTACGACCATACCACGCTGAATATACCGGTTCTCGTCCGATCACCGACAGTCAAGCAGCGTCGGGCCCGGTTAGTACTTGGATGGGAGACCTCTTGGGAATACCGGGTGTTGTAGGCTTTTGCTTTTGTGTAATCTTTTAGTCATGGGACAAACTATGTAGTTGTTTTGTTTTGTTTTCTTCAATATGTTATTGCAAAAGAAAAGAGAGATCGAAATTGTTTGCGCCCACTCTTTTAAATATCAAAAAGAAAATATGAATTTTATTTCACGACCAACCAAATGCAGTTTGGCGTGATATCGTTTGATGTATATATTCCTTTTATTTGTAAATGTCGTCATTCGATGTGGCTTAGTGACTATTGTGACGTATGGGAAGAAAACAGCGCGTTACCATGAGAGAAATAGAGAGCGCAGTAAACACATCTATAGGCAAGCCTCGCATTACATTATTTTTTTGAAAATCTATTTCTTCGTTTGTGGCCAGTGCGAAAATATTGCCGTATCGATACAGGTGATCGCGGCGTTGCAGTGATCGATTCATTCATGTCTATATACGGCTCCGATTCATGGAATATATACTGCTGCCCTCTACATCAACGATGATGAGTACAGTTCAAAGTAAAGTATAAAATACCTAAGAAACCGTTTTCATCGCCTACGACCATACCACGCTGAATATACCGGTTCTCGTCCGATCACCGACAGTCAAGCAGCGTCGGGCCCGGTTAGTACTTGGATGGGAGACCTCTTGGGAATACCGGGTGTTGTAGGCTTTTGCTTTTGTGTAATCTTTTAGTCATGGGACAAACTATGTAGTTGTTTTGTTTTGTTTTGTTCAATATGTTATTGCAAAAGAAAAGAGAGATCGAAATTGTTTGCGCCCGCTCTTTTAAATATCAAAAAGAAAATATGAATTTTATTTCACGACCAACCAAATGCAGTTTGGCGTGATATCGTTTGATGTATATATTCCTTTTATTTGTAAATGTCGTCATTCGATGTGGCTTAGTGACTATTGTGACGTATGGGAAGAAAACAGCGCGTTACCATGAGAGAAATAGAGAGCGCAGTAAACACATCTATAGGCAAGCCTCGCATTACATTATTTTTTTGAAAATCTATTTCTTCGTTTGTGGCCAGTGCGAAAATATTGCCGTATCGATACAGGTGATCGAGGCGTTACAGTGATCGATTCATTCATGTCTATATACGGCTCCGATTCATGGAATATATACTGCTGCCCTCTACATCAACGATGATGAGTACAGTTCAAAGTAAAGTATAAAATACCTAAGAAACCGTTTTCATCGCCTACGACCATACCACGCTGAATATACCGGTTCTCGTCCGATCACCGACAGTCAAGCAGCGTCGGGCCCGGTTAGTACTTGGATGGGAGACCTCTTGAGAATACCGGGTGTTGTAGGCTTTTGCTTTTGTGTAATCTTTTAGTCATGGGACAACTATGTAGTTGTTTTGTTTTGTTTTGTTCAATATGTTATTGCAAAAGAAAAGAGAGATCGAAATTGTTTGCGCCCGCTCTTTTAAATATCAAAAAGAAAATATGAATTTTATTTCACGACCAACCAAATGCAGTTTGGCGTGATATCGTTTGATGTATATATTCCTTTTATTTGTAAATGTCGTCATTCGATGTGGCTTAGTGCCTATTGTGACGTATGGGAAGAAAACAGCGCGTTACCATGAGAGAAATAGAGAGCGCAGTAAACACATCTATAGGCAAGCCTCGCATTACATTATTTTTTTGAAAATCTATTTCTTCGTTTGTGGCCAGTGCGAAAATATTGCCGTATCGATACAGGTGATCGCGGCGTTACAGTGATCGATTCATTCATGTCTATATACGGCTCCGATTCATGGAATATATACTGCTGCCCTCTACATCAACGATGATGAGTACAGTTCAAAGTAAAGTATAAAATACCTAAGAAACCGTTTTCATCGCCTACGACCATACCACGCTGAATATACCGGTTCTCGTCCGATCACCGACAGTCAAGCAGCGTCGGGCCCGGTTAGTACTTGGATGGGAGACCTCTTGGGAATACCGGGTGTTGTAGGCTTTTGCTTTTGTGTAATCTTTTAGTCATGGGACAAACTATGTAGTTGTTTTGTTTTGTTTTCTTCAATATGTTATTGCAAAAGAAAAGAGAGATCGAAATTGTTTGCGCCCGCTCTTTTAAATATCAAAAAGAAAATATGAATTTTATTTCACGACCAACCAAATGCAGTTTGGCGTGATATCGTTTGATGTATATATTCCTTTTATTTGTAAATGTCGTCATTCGATGTGGCTTAGTGACTATTGTGACGTATGGGAAGAAAACAGCGCGTTACCATGAGAGAAATAGAGAGCGCAGTAAACACATCTATAGGCAAGCCTCGCATTACATTATTTTTTTGAAAAATCTATTTCTTCGTTTGTGGCCAGTGCGAAAATATTGCCGTATCGATACAGGTGATCGCGGCGTTACAGTGATCGATTCATTCATGTCTATATACGGCTCCGATTCATGGAATATATACTGCTGCCCTCTACATCAACGATGATGAGTACAGTTCAAAGTAAAGTATAAAATACCTAAGAAACCGTTTTCATCGCCTACGACCATACCACGCTGAATATACCGGTTCTCGTCCGATCACCGACAGTCAAGCAGCGTCGGGCCCGGTTAGTACTTGGATGGGAGACCTCTTGGGAATACCGGGTGTTGTAGGCTTTTGCTTTTGTGTAATCTTTTAGTCATGGGACAAACTATGTAGTTGTTTTGTTTTGTTTTCTTCAATATGTTATTGCAAAAGAAAAGAGAGATCGAAATTGTTTGCGCCCGCTCTTTTAAATATCAAAAAGAAAATATGAATTTTATTTCACGACCAACCAAATGCAGTTTGGCGTGATATCGTTTGATGTATATATTCCTTTTATTTCTAAATGTCGTCATTCGATGTGGCTTAGTGACTATTGTGACGTATGGGAAGAAAACAGCGCGTTACCATGAGAGAAATAGAGAGCGCAGTAAACACATCTATAGGCAAGCCTCGCATTACATTATTTTTTTGAAAATCTATTTCTTCGTTTGTGGCCAGTGCGAAAATATTGCCGTATCGATACAGGTGATCGCGGCGTTACAGTGATCGATTCATTCATGTCTATATACGGCTCCGATTCATGGAATATATACTGCTGCCCTCTACATCAACGATGATGAGTACAGTTCAAAGTAAAGTATAAAATACCTAAGAAACCGTTTTCATCGCCTACGACCATACCACGCTGAATATACCGGTTCTCGTCCGATCACCGACAGTCAAGCAGCGTCGGGCCCGGTTAGTACTTGGATGGGAGACCTCTTGGGAATACCGGGTGTTGTAGGCTTTTGCTTTTGTGTAATCTTTTAGTCATGGGACAAACTATGTAGTTGTTTTGTTTTGTTTTCTTCAATATGTTATTGCAAAATAAAAGAGAGATCGAAATTGTTTGCGCCCGCTCTTTTAAATATCAAAAAGAAAATATGAATTTTATTTCACGACCAACCAAATGCAGTTTGGCGTGATATCGTTTGATGTATATATTCCTTTTATTTGTAAATGTCGTCATTCGATGTGGCTTAGTGCCTATTGTGACGTATGGGAAGAAAACAGCGCGTTACCATGAGAGAAATAGAGAGCGCAGTAAACACATCTATAGGCAAGCCTCGCATTACATTATTTTTTTGAAAATCTATTTCTTCGTTTGTGGCCAGTGCGAAAATATTGCCGTATCGATACAGGTGATCGCGGCGTTACAGTGATCGATTCATTCATGTCTATATACTGCTCCGATTCATGGAATATATACTGCTGCCCTCTACATCAACGATGATGAGTACAGTTCAAAGTAAAGTATAAAATACCTAAGAAACCGTTTTCATCGCCTACGACCATACCACGCTGAATATACCGGTTCTCGTCCGATCATCGACAGTCAAGCAGCGTCGGGCCCGGTTAGTACTTGGATGGGAGACCTCTTGGGAATACCGGGTGTTGTAGGCTTTTGCTTTTGTGTAATCTTTTAGTCATGGGACAAACTATGTAGTTGTTTTGTTTTGTTTTCTTCAATATGTTATTGCAAAAGAAAAGAGAGATCGAAATTGTTTGCGCCCGCTCTTTTAAATATCAAAAAGAAAATATGAATTTTATTTCACGACCAACCAAATGCAGTTTGGCGTGATATCGTTTGATGTATATATTCCTTTTATTTGTAAATGTCGTCATTCGATGTGGCTTAGTGACTATTGTGACGTATGGGAAGAAAACAGCGCGTTACCATGAGAGAAATAGAGAGCGCAGTAAACACATCTATAGGCAAGCCTCGCATTACATTATTTTTTTGAAAATCTATTTCTTCGTTTGTGGCCAGTGCGAAAATATTGCCGTATCGATACAGGTGATCGCGGCGTTACAGTGATCGATTCATTCATGTCTATATACGGCTCCGATTCATGGAATATATACTGCTGCCCTCTACATCAACGATGATGAGTACAGTTCAAAGTAAAGTATAAAATACCTAAGAAACCGTTTTCATCGCCTACGACCATACCACGCTGAATATACCGGTTCTCGTCCGATCACCGACAGTCAAGCAGCGTCGGGCCCGGTTAGTACTTGGATGGGAGACCTCTTGGGAATACCGGGTGTTGTAGGCTTTTGCTTTTGTGTAATCTTTTAGTCATGGGACAAACTATGTAGTTGTTTTGTTTTGTTTTCTTCAATATGTTATTGCAAAAGAAAAGAGAGATCGAAATTGTTTGCGCCCGCTCTTTTAAATATCAAAAAGAAAATATGAATTTTATTTCACGACCAACCAAATGCAGTTTGGCGTGATATCGTTTGATGTATATATTCCATTTATTTGTAAATGTCGTCATTCGATGTGGCTTAGTGACTATTGTGACGTATGGGAAGAAAACAGCGCGTTACCATGAGAGAAATAGAGAGCGCAGTAAACACATCTATAGGCAAGCCTCGCATTACATTATTTTTTTGAAAATCTATTTCTTCGTTTGTGGCCAGTGCGAAAATATTGCCGTATCGATACAGGTGATCGCGGCGTTACAGTGATCGATTCATTCATGTCTATATACGGCTCCGATTCATGGAATATATACTGCTGCCCTCTACATCAACGATGATGAGTACAGTTCAAAGTAAAGTATAAAATACCTAAGAAACCGTTTTCATCGCCTACGACCATACCACGCTGAATATACCGGTTCTCGTCCGATCACCGACAGTCAAGCAGCGTCGGGCCCGGTTAGTACTTGGATGGGAGACCTCTTGGGAATACCGGGTGTTGTAGGCTTTTGCTTTTGTGTAATCTTTTAGTCATGGGACAAACTATGTAGTTGTTTTGTTTTGTTTTCTTCAATATGTTATTGCAGAAGAAAAGAGAGATCGAAATTGTTTGCGCCCGCTCTTTTAAATATCAAAAAGAAAATATGAATTTTATTTCACGACCAACCAAATGCAGTTTGGCGTGATATCGTTTGATGTATATATTCCTTTTATTTGTAAATGTCGTCATTCGATGTGGCTTAGTGACTATTGTGACGTATGGGAAGAAAACAGCGCGTTACCATGAGAGAAATAGAGAGCGCAGTAAACACATCTATAGGCAAGCCTCGCATTACATTATTTTTTTGAAAATCTATTTCTTCGTTTGTGGCCAGTGCGAAAATATTGCCGTATCGATACAGGTGATCGCGGCGTTGCAGTGATCGATTCATTCATGTCTATATACGGCTCCGATTCATGGAATATATACTGCTGCCCTCTACATCAACGATGATGAGTACAGTTCAAAGTAAAGTATAAAATACCTAAGAAACCGTTTTCATCGCCTACGACCATACCACGCTGAATATACCGGTTCTCGTCCGATCACCGACAGTCAAGCAGCGTCGGGCCCGGTTAGTACTTGGATGGGAGACCTCTTGGGAATACCGGGTGTTGTAGGCTTTTGCTTTTGTGTAATCTTTTAGTCATGGGACAAACTATGTAGTTGTTTTGTTTTGTTTTCTTCAATATGTTATTGCAAAAGAAAAGAGAGATCGAAATTGTTTGCGCCCGCTCTTTTAAATATCAAAAAGAAAATATGAATTTTATTTCACGACCAACCAAATGCAGTTTGGCGTGATATCGTTTGATGTATATATTCCTTTTATTTGTAAATGTCGTCATTCGATGTGGCTTAGTGACTATTGTGACGTATGGGAAGAAAACAGCGCGTTACCATGAGAGAAATAGAGAGCGCAGTAAACACATCTATAGGCAAGCCTCGCATTACATTATTTTTTTGAAAATCTATTTCTTCGTTTGTGGCCAGTGCGAAAATATTGCCGTATCGATACAGGTGATCGCGGCGTTACAGTGATCGATTCATTCATGTCTATATACGGCTCCGATTCATGGAATATATACTGCTGCCCTCTACATCAACGATGATGAGTACAGTTCAAAGTAAAGTATAAAATACCTAAGAAACCGTTTTCATCGCCTACGACCATACCACGCTGAATATACCGGTTCTCGTCCGATCACCGACAGTCAAGCAGCGTCGGGCCCGGTTAGTACTTGGATGGGAGACCTCTTGGGAATACCGGGTGTTGTAGGCTTTTGCTTTTGTGTAATCTTTTAGTCATGGGACAAACTATGTAGTTGTTTTGTTTTGTTTTCTTCAATATGTTATTGCAAAAGAAAAGAGAGATCGAAATTGTTTGCGCCCGCTCTTTTAAATATCAAAAAGAAAATATGAATTTTATTTCACGACCAACCAAATGCAGTTTGGCGTGATATCGTTTGATGTATATATTCCTTTTATTTGTAAATGTCGTCATTCGATGTGGCTTAGTGACTATTGTGACGTATGGGAAGAAAACAGCGCGTTACCATGAGAGAAATAGAGAGCGCAGTAAACACATCTATAGGCAAGCCTCGCATTACATTATTTTTTTGAAAATCTATTTCTTCGTTTGTGGCCAGTGCGAAAATATTGCCGTATCGATACAGGTGATCGCGGCGTTACAGTGATCGATTCATTCATGTCTATATACGGCTCCGATTCATGGAATATATACTGCTGCCCTCTACATCAACGATGATGAGTACAGTTCAAAGTAAAGTATAAAATACCTAAGAAACCGTTTTCATCGCCTACGACCATACCACGCTGAATATACCGGTTCTCGTCCGATCACCGACAGTCAAGCAGCGTCGGGCCCGGTTAGTACTTGGATGGGAGACCTCTTGGGAATACCGGGTGTTGTAGGCTTTTGCTTTTGTGTAATCTTTTAGTCATGGGACAAACTATGTAGTTGTTTTGTTTTGTTTTCTTCAATATGTTATTGCAAAAGAAAAGAGAGATCGAAATTGTTTGCGCCCGCTCTTTTAAATATCAAAAAGAAAATATGAATTTTATTTCACGACCAACCAAATGCAGTTTGGCGTGATATCGTTTGATGTATATATTCCTTTTATTTGTAAATGTCGTCATTCGATGTGGCTTAGTGACTATTGTGACGTATGGGAAGAAAACAGCGCGTTACCATGAGAGAAATAGAGAGCGCAGTAAACACATCTATAGGCAAGCCTCGCATTACATTATTTTTTTGAAAATCTATTTCTTCGTTTGTGGCCAGTGCGAAAATATTGCCGTATCGATACAGGTGATCGCGGCGTTACAGTGATCGATTCATTCATGTCTATATACGGCTCCGATTCATGGAATATATACTGCTGCCCTCTACATCAACGATGATGAGTACAGTTCAAAGTAAAGTATAAAATACCTAAGAAACCGTTTTCATCGCCTACGACCATACCACGCTGAATATACCGGTTCTCGTCCGATCACCGACAGTCAAGCAGCGTCGGGCCCGGTTAGTACTTGGATGGGAGACCTCTTGGGAATACCGGGTGTTGTAGGCTTTTGCTTTTGTGTAATCTTTTAGTCATGGGACAAACTATGTAGTTGTTTTGTTTTGTTTTCTTCAATATGTTATTGCAAAATAAAAGAGAGATCGAAATTGTTTGCGCCCGCTCTTTTAAATATCAAAAAGAAAATATGAATTTTATTTCACGACCAACCAAATGCAGTTTGGCGTGATATCGTTTGATGTATATATTCCTTTTATTTGTAAATGTCGTCATTCGATGTGGCTTAGTGCCTATTGTGACGTATGGGAAGAAAACAGCGCGTTACCATGAGAGAAATAGAGAGCGCAGTAAACACATCTATAGGCAAGCCTCGCATTACATTATTTTTTTGAAAATCTATTTCTTCGTTTGTGGCCAGTGCGAAAATATTGCCGTATCGATACAGGTGATCGCGGCGTTACAGTGATCGATTCATTCATGTCTATATACTGCTCCGATTCATGGAATATATACTGTTGCCCTCTACATCAACGATGATGAGTACAGTTCAAAGTAAAGTATAAAATACCTAAGAAACCGTTTTCATCGCCTACGACCATACCACGCTGAATATACCGGTTCTCGTCCGATCACCGACAGTCAAGCAGCGTCGGGCCCGGTTAGTACTTGGATGGGAGACCTCTTGGGAATACCGGGTGTTGTAGGCTTTTGCTTTTGTGTAATCTTTTAGTCATGGGACAAACTATGTAGTTGTTTTGTTTTGTTTTCTTCAATATGTTATTGCAAAAGAAAAGAGAGATCGAAATTGTTTGCGCCCGCTCTTTTAAATATCAAAAAGAAAATATGAATTTTATTTCACGACCAACCAAATGCAGTTTGGCGTGATATCGTTTGATGTATATATTCCTTTTATTTGTAAATGTCGTCATTCGATGTGGCTTAGTGACTATTGTGACGTATGGGAAGAAAACAGCGCGTTACCATGAGAGAAATAGAGAGCGCAGTAAACACATCTATAGGCAAGCCTCGCATTACATTATTTTTTTGAAAATCTATTTCTTCGTTTGTGGCCAGTGCGAAAATATTGCCGTATCGATACAGGTGATCGCGGCGTTACAGTGATCGATTCATTCATGTCTATATACGGCTCCGATTCATGGAATATATACTGCTGCCCTCTACATCAACGATGATGAGTACAGTTCAAAGTAAAGTATAAAATACCTAAGAAACCGTTTTCATCGCCTACGACCATACCACGCTGAATATACCGGTTCTCGTCCGATCACCGACAGTCAAGCAGCGTCGGGCCCGGTTAGTACTTGGATTGGAGACCTCTTGGGAATACCGGGTGTTGTAGGCTTTTGCTTTTGTGTAATCTTTTAGTCATGGGACAAACTATGTAGTTGTTTTGTTTTGTTTTCTTCAATATGTTATTGCAAAAGAAAAGAGAGATCGAAATTGTTTGCGCCCGCTCTTTTAAATATCAAAAAGAAAATATGAATTTTATTTCACGACCAACCAAATGCAGTTTGGCGTGATATCGTTTGATGTATATATTCCTTTTATTTGTAAATGTCGTCATTCGATGTGGCTTAGTGCCTATTGTGACGTATGGGAAGAAAACAGCGCGTTACCATGAGAGAAATAGAGAGCGCAGTAAACACATCTATAGGCAAGCCTCGCATTACATTATTTTTTTGAAAATCTATTTCTTCGTTTGTGGCCAGTGCGAAAATATTGCCGTATCGATACAGGTGATCGCGGCGTTACAGTGATCGATTCATTCATGTCTATATACGGCTCCGATTCATGGAATATATACTGCTGCCCTCTACATCAACGATGATGAGTACAGTTCAAAGTAAAGTATAAAATACCTAAGAAACCGTTTTCATCGCCTACGACCATACCACGCTGAATATACCGGTTCTCGTCCGATCACCGACAGTCAAGCAGCGTCGGGCCCGGTTAGTACTTGGATGGGAGACCTCTTGGGAATACCGGGTGTTGTAGGCTTTTGCTTTTGTGTAATCTTTTAGTCATGGGACAAACTATGTAGTTGTTTTGTTTTGTTTTCTTCAATATGTTATTGCAAAAGAAAAGAGAGATCGAAATTGTTTGCGCCCGCTCTTTTAAATATCAAAAAGAAAATATGAATTTTATTTCACGACCAACCAAATGCAGTTTGGCGTGATATCGTTTGATGTATATATTCCTTTTATTTGTAAATGTCGTCATTCGATGTGGCTTAGTGACTATTGTGACGTATGGGAAGAAAACAGCGCGTTACCATGAGAGAAATAGAGAGCGCAGTAAACACATCTATAGGCAAGCCTCGCATTACATTATTTTTTTGAAAATCAATTTCTTCGTTTGTGGCCAGTGCGAAAATATTGCCGTATCGATACAGGTGATCGCGGCGTTGCAGTGATCGATTCATTCATGTCTATATACGGCTCCGATTCATGGAATATATACTGCTGCCCTCTACATCAACGATGATGAGTACAGTTCAAAGTAAAGTATAAAATACCTAAGAAACCGTTTTCATCGCCTACGACCATACCACGCTGAATATACCGGTTCTCGTCCGATCACCGACAGTCAAGCAGCGTCGGGCCCGGTTAGTACTTGGATGGGAGACCTCTTGGGAATACCGGGTGTTGTAGGCTTTTGCTTTTGTGTAATCTTTTAGTCATGGGACAAACTATGTAGTTGTTTTGTTTTGTTTTCTTCAATATGTTATTGCAAAAGAAAAGAGAGATCGAAATTGTTTGCGCCCGCTCTTTTAAATATCAAAAAGAAAATATGAATTTTATTTCACGACCAACCAAATGCAGTTTGGCGTGATATCGTTTGATGTATATATTCCTTTTATTTGTAAATGTCGTCATTCGATGTGGCTTAGTGACTATTGTGACGTATGGGAAGAAAACAGCGCGTTACCATGAGAGAAATAGAGAGCGCAGTAAACACATCTATAGGCAAGCCTCGCATTACATTATTTTTTTGAAAATCTATTTCTTCGTTTGTGGCCAGTGCGAAAATATTGCCGTATCGATACAGGTGATCGAGGCGTTACAGTGATCGATTCATTCATGTCTATATACGGCTCCGATTCATGGAATATATACTGCTGCCCTCTACATCAACGATGATGAGTACAGTTCAAAGTAAAGTATAAAATACCTAAGAAACCGTTTTCATCGCCTACGACCATACCACGCTGAATATACCGGTTCTCGTCCGATCACCGACAGTCAAGCAGCGTCGGGCCCGGTTAGTACTTGGATGGGAGACCTCTTGAGAATACCGGGTGTTGTAGGCTTTTGCTTTTGTGTAATCTTTTAGTCATGGGACAAACTATGTAGTTGTTTTGTTTTGTTTTGTTCAATATGTTATTGCAAAAGAAAAGAGAGATCGAAATTGTTTGCGCCCGCTCTTTTAAATATCAAAAAGAAAATATGAATTTTATTTCACGACCAACCAAATGCAGTTTGGCGTGATATCGTTTGATGTATATATTCCTTTTATTTGTAAATGTCGTCATTCGATGTGGCTTAGTGCCTATTGTGACGTATGGGAAGAAAACAGCGCGTTACCATGAGAGAAATAGAGAGCGCAGTAAACACATCTATAGGCAAGCCTCGCATTACATTATTTTTTTGAAAATCTATTTCTTCGTTTGTGGCCAGTGCGAAAATATTGCCGTATCGATACAGGTGATCGCGGCGTTACAGTGATCGATTCATTCATGTCTATATACGGCTCCGATTCATGGAATATATACTGCTGCCCTCTACATCAACGATGATGAGTACAGTTCAAAGTAAAGTATAAAATACCTAAGAAACCGTTTTCATCGCCTACGACCATACCACGCTGAATATACCGGTTCTCGTCCGATCACCGACAGTCAAGCAGCGTCGGGCCCGGTTAGTACTTGGATGGGAGACCTCTTGGGAATACCGGGTGTTGTAGGCTTTTGCTTTTGTGTAATCTTTTAGTCATGGGACAAACTATGTAGTTGTTTTGTTTTGTTTTCTTCAATATGTTATTGCAAAAGAAAAGAGAGATCGAAATTGTTTGCGCCCGCTCTTTTAAATATCAAAAAGAAAATATGAATTTTATTTCACGACCAACCAAATGCAGTTTGGCGTGATATCGTTTGATGTATATATTCCTTTTATTTGTAAATGTCGTCATTCGATGTGGCTTAAGTGACTATTGTGACGTATGGGAAGAAAACAGCGCGTTACCATGAGAGAAATAGAGAGCGCAGTAAACACATCTATAGGCAAGCCTCGCATTACATTATTTTTTTGAAAAATCTATTTCTTCGTTTGTGGCCAGTGCGAAAATATTGCCGTATCGATACAGGTGATCGCGGCGTTACAGTGATCGATTCATTCATGTCTATATACGGCTCCGATTCATGGAATATATACTGCTGCCCTCTACATCAACGATGATGAGTACAGTTCAAAGTAAAGTATAAAATACCTAAGAAACCGTTTTCATCGCCTACGACCATACCACGCTGAATATACCGGTTCTCGTCCGATCACCGACAGTCAAGCAGCGTCGGGCCCGGTTAGTACTTGGATGGGAGACCTCTTGGGAATACCGGGTGTTGTAGGCTTTTGCTTTTGTGTAATCTTTTAGTCATGGGACAAACTATGTAGTTGTTTTGTTTTGTTTTCTTCAATATGTTATTGCAAAAGAAAAGAGAGATCGAAATTGTTTGCGCCCGCTCTTTTAAATATCAAAAAGAAAATATGAATTTTATTTCACGACCAACCAAATGCAGTTTGGCGTGATATCGTTTGATGTATATATTCCTTTTATTTCTAAATGTCGTCATTCGATGTGGCTTAGTGACTATTGTGACGTATGGGAAGAAAACAGCGCGTTACCATGAGAGAAATAGAGAGCGCAGTAAACACATCTATAGGCAAGCCTCGCATTACATTATTTTTTTGAAAATCTATTTCTTCGTTTGTGGCCAGTGCGAAAATATTGCCGTATCGATACAGGTGATCGCGGCGTTACAGTGATCGATTCATTCATGTCTATATACGGCTCCGATTCATGGAATATATACTGCTGCCCTCTACATCAACGATGATGAGTACAGTTCAAAGTAAAGTATAAAATACCTAAGAAACCGTTTTCATCGCCTACGACCATACCACGCTGAATATACCGGTTCTCGTCCGATCACCGACAGTCAAGCAGCGTCGGGCCCGGTTAGTACTTGGATGGGAGACCTCTTGGGAATACCGGGTGTTGTAGGCTTTTGCTTTTGTGTAATCTTTTAGTCATGGGACAAACTATGTAGTTGTTTTGTTTTGTTTTCTTCAATATGTTATTGCAAAAGAAAAGAGAGATCGAAATTGTTTGCGCCCGCTCTTTTAAATATCAAAAAGAAAATATGAATTTTATTTCACGACCAACCAAATGCAGTTTGGCGTGATATCGTTTGATGTATATATTCCTTTTATTTGTAAATGTCGTCATTCGATGTGGCTTAGTGCCTATTGTGACGTATGGGAAGAAAACAGCGCGTTACCATGAGAGAAATAGAGAGCGCAGTAAACACATCTATAGGCAAGCCTCGCATTACATTATTTTTTTGAAAATCTATTTCTTGGTTTGTGGCCAGTGCGAAAATATTGCCGTATCGATACAGGTGATCGCGGCGTTACAGTGATCGATTCATTCATGTCTATATACGGCTCCGATTCATGGAATATATACTGCTGCCCTCTACATCAACGATGATGAGTACAGTTCAAAGTAAAGTATAAAATACCTAAGAAACCGTTTTCATCGCCTACGACCATACCACGCTGAATATACCGGTTCTCGTCCGATCACCGACAGTCAAGCAGCGTCGGGCCCGGTTAGTACTTGGATGGGAGACCTCTTGGGAATACCGGGTGTTGTAGGCTTTTGCTTTTGTGTAATCTTTTAGTCATGGGACAAACTATGTAGTTGTTTTGTTTTGTTTTCTTCAATATGTTATTGCAAAAGAAAAGAGAGATCGAAATTGTTTGCGCCCGCTCTTTTAAATATCAAAAAGAAAATATGAATTTTATTTCACGACCAACCAAATGCAGTTTGGCGTGATATCGTTTGATGTATATATTCCTTTTATTTGTAAATGTCGTCATTCGATGTGGCTTAGTGACTATTGTGACGTATGGGAAGAAAACAGCGCGTTACCATGAGAGAAATAGAGAGCGCAGTAAACACATCTATAGGCAAGCCTCGCATTACATTATTTTTTTGAAAATCTATTTCTTCGTTTGTGGCCAGTGCGAAAATATTGCCGTATCGATACAGGTGATCGCGGCGTTACAGTGATCGATTCATTCATGTCTATATACGGCTCCGATTCATGGAATATATACTGCTGCCCTCTACATCAACGATGATGAGTACAGTTCAAAGTAAAGTATAAAATACCTAAGAAACCGTTTTCATCGCCTACGACCATACCACGCTGAATATACCGGTTCTCGTCCGATCACCGACAGTCAAGCAGCGTCGGGCCCGGTTAGTACTTGGATGGGAGACCTCTTGGGAATACCGGGTGTTGTAGGCTTTTGCTTTTGTGTAATCTTTTAGTCATGGGACAAACTATGTAGTTGTTTTGTTTTGTTTTCTTCAATATGTTATTGCAAAAGAAAAGAGAGATCGAAATTGTTTGCGCCCGCTCTTTTAAACATCAAAAAGAAAATATGAATTTTATTTCACGACCAACCAAATGCAGTTTGGCGTGATATCGTTTGATGTATATATTCCTTTTATTTGTAAATGTCGTCATTCGATGTGGCTTAGTGACTATTGTGACGTATGGGAAGAAAACAGCGCGTTACCATGAGAGAAATAGAGAGCGCAGTAAACACATCTATAGGCAAGCCTCGCATTACATTATTTTTTTGAAAATCTATTTCTTCGTTTGTGGCCAGTGCGAAAATATTGCCGTATCGATACAGGTGATCGCGGCGTTACAGTGATCGATTCATTCATGTCTATATACGGCTCCGATTCATGGAATATATACTGCTGCCCTCTACATCAACGATGATGAGTACAGTTCAAAGTAAAGTATAAAATACCTAAGAAACCGTTTTCATCGCCTACGACCATACCACGCTGAATATACCGGTTCTCGTCCGATCACCGACAGTCAAGCAGCGTCGGGCCCGGTTAGTACTTGGATGGGAGACCTCTTGGGAATACCGGGTGTTGTAGGCTTTTGCTTTTGTGTAATCTTTTAGTCATGGGACAAACTATGTAGTTGTTTTGTTTTGTTTTCTTCAATATGTTATTGCAAAAGAAAAGAGAGATCGAAATTGTTTGCGCCCGCTCTTTTAAATATCAAAAAGAAAATATGAATTTTATTTCACGACCAACCAAATGCAGTTTGGCGTGATATCGTTTGATGTATATAATTATTCCTTTTATTTGTAAATGTCGTAATTCGATGTGGCTTAGTGACTATTGTGACGTATGGGAAGAAAACAGCGCGTTACCATGAGAGAAATAGAGAGCGCAGTAAACACATCTATAGGCAAGCCTCGCATTACATTATTTTTTTGAAAATCTATTTCTTCGTTTGTGGCCAGTGCGAAAATATTGCCGTATCGATACAGGTGATCGCGGCGTTACAGTGATCGATTCATTCATGTCTATATACGGCTCCGATTCATGGAATATATACTGCTGCCCTCTACATCAACGATGATGAGTACAGTTCAAAGTAAAGTATAAAATACCTAAAAAACCGTTTTCATCGCCTACGACCATACCACGCTGAATATACCGGTTCTCGTCCGATCACCGACAGTCAAGCAGCGTCGGGCCCGGTTAGTACTTGGATGGGAGACCTCTTGGGAATACCGGGTGTTGTAGGCTTTTGCTTTTGTGTAATCTTTTAGTCATGGGACAAACTATGTAGTTGTTTTGTTTTGTTTTCTTCAATATGTTATTGCAAAAGAAAAGAGAGATCGAAATTGTTTGCGCCCACTCTTTTAAATATCAAAAAGAAAATATGAATTTTATTTTACGACCAACCAAATGCAGTTTGGCGTGATATCGTTTGATGTATATATTCCTTTTATTTGTAAATGTCGTCATTCGATGTGGCTTAGTGACTATTGTGACGTATGGGAAGAAAACAGCGCGTTACCATGAGAGAAATAGAGAGCGCAGTAAATACATCTATAGGCAAGCCTCGCATTACATTATTTTTTTGAAAATCTATTTCTTGGTTTGTGGCCAGTGCGAAAATATTGCCGTATCGATACAGGTGATCGCGGCGTTACAGTGATCGATTCATTCATGTCTATATACGGCTCCGATTCATGGAATATATACTGCTGCCCTCTACATCAACGATGATGAGTACAGTTCAAAGTAAAGTATAAAATACCTAAGAAACCGTTTTCATCGCCTACGACCATACCACGCTGAATATACCGGTTCTCGTCCGATCACCGACAGTCAAGCAGCGTCGGGCCCGGTTAGTACTTGGATGGGAGACCTCTTGGGAATACCGGGTGTTGTAGGCTTTTGCTTTTGTGTAATCTTTTAGTCATGGGACAAACTATGTAGTTGTTTTGTTTTGTTTTCTTCAATATGTTATTGCAAAAGAAAAGAGAGATCGAAATTGTTTGCGCCCGCTCTTTTAAATATCAAAAAGAAAATATGAATTTTATTTCACGACCAACCAAATGCAGTTTGGCGTGATATCGTTTGATGTATATATTCCTTTTATTTGTAAATGTCGTCATTCGATGTGGCTTAGTGACTATTGTGACGTATGGGAAGAAAACAGCGCGTTACCATGAGAGAAATAGAGAGCGCAGTAAACACATCTATAGGCAAGCCTCGCATTACATTATTTTTTTGAAAATCTATTTCTTCGTTTGTGGCCAGTGCGAAAATATTGCAGTATCGATACAGGTGATCGCGGCGTTACAGTGATCGATTCATTCATGTCTATATACGGCTCCGATTCATGGAATATATACTGCTGCCCTCTACATCAACGATGATGAGTACAGTTCAAAGTAAAGTATAAAATACCTAAGAAACCGTTTTCATCGCCTACGACCATACCAGGCTGAATATACCGGTTCTCGTCCGATCACCGACAGTCAAGCAGCGTCGGGCCCGGTTAGTACTTGGATGGGAGACCTCTTGGGAATACCGGGTGTTGTAGGCTTTTGCTTTTGTGTAATCTTTTAGTCATGGGACAAACTATGTAGTTGTTTTGTTTTGTTTTCTTCAATATGTTATTGCAAAAGAAAAGAGAGATCGAAATTGTTTGCGCCCGCTCTTTTAAATATCAAAAAGAAAATATGAATTTTATTTCACGACCAACCAAATGCAGTTTGGCGTGATATCGTTTGATGTATATATTCCTTTTATTTGTAAATGTCGTCATTCGATGTGGCTTAGTGACTATTGTGACGTATGGGAAGAAAACAGCGCGTTACCATGAGAGAAATAGAGAGCGCAGTAAACACATCTATAGGCAAGCCTCGCATTACATTATTTTTTTGAAAATCTATTTCTTCGTTTGTGGCCAGTGCGAAAATATTGCCGTATCGATACAGGTGATCGCGGCGTTACAGTGATCGATTCATTCATGTCTATATACGGCTCCGATTCATGGAATATATACTGCTGCCCTCTACATCAACGATGATGAGTACAGTTCAAAGTAAAGTATAAAATACCTAAGAAACCGTTTTCATCGCCTACGACCATACCACGCTGAATATACCGGTTCTCGTCCGATCACCGACAGTCAAGCAGCGTCGGGCCCGGTTAGTACTTGGATGGGAGACCTCTTGGGAATACCGGGTGTTGTAGGCTTTTGCTTTTGTGTAATCTTTTAGTCATGGGACAAACTATGTAGTTGTTTTGTTTTGTTTTCTTCAATATGTTATTGCAAAAGAAAAGAGAGATCGAAATTGTTTGCGCCCGCTCTTTTAAATATCAAAAAGAAAATATGAATTTTATTTCACGACCAACCAAATGCAGTTTGGCGTGATATCGTTTGATGTATATATTCCTTTTATTTGTAAATGTCGTCATTCGATGTGGCTTAGTGCCTATTGTGACGTATGGGAAGAAAACAGCGCGTTACCATGAGAGAAATAGAGAGCGCAGTAAACACATCTATAGGCAAGCCTCGCATTACATTATTTTTTTGAAAATCTATTTCTTCGTTTGTGGCCAGTGCGAAAATATTGCCGTATCGATACAGGTGATCGCGGCGTTACAGTGATCGATTCATTCATGTCTATATACGGCTCCGATTCATGGAATATATACTGCTGCCCTCTACATCAACGATGATGAGTACAGTTCAAAGTAAAGTATAAAATACCTAAGAAACCGTTTTCATCGCCTACGACCATACCACGCTGAATATACCGGTTCTCGTCCGATCACCGACAGTCAAGCAGCGTCGGGCCCGGTTAGTACTTGGATGGGAGACCTCTTGGGAATACCGGGTGTTGTAGGCTTTTGCTTTTGTGTAATCTTTTAGTCATGGGACAAACTATGTAGTTGTTTTGTTTTGTTTTCTTCAATATGTTATTGCAAAAGAAAAGAGAGATCGAAATTGTTTGCGCCCGCTCTTTTAAATATCAAAAAGAAAAAATGAATTTTATTTCACGACCAACCAAATGCAGTTTGGCGTGATATCGTTTGATGTATATATTCCTTTTATTTGTAAATGTCGTCATTCGATGTGGCTTAGTGACTATTGTGACGTATGGGAAGAAAACAGCGCGTTACCATGAGAGAAATAGAGAGCGCAGTAAACACATCTATAGGCAAGCCTCGCATTACATTATTTTTTTGAAAATCTATTTCTTCGTTTGTGGCCAGTGCGAAAATATTGCCGTATCGATACAGGTGATCGCGGCGTTACAGTGATCGATTCATTCATGTCTATATACGGCTCCGATTCATGGAATATATACTGCTGCCCTCTACATCAACGATGATGAGTACAGTTCAAAGTAAAGTATAAAATACCTAAGAAACCGTTTTCATCGCCTACGACCATACCACGCTGAATATACCGGTTCTCGTCCGATCACCGACAGTCAAGCAGCGTCGGGCCCGGTTAGTACTTGGATGGGAGACCTCTTGGGAATACCGGGTGTTGTAGGCTTTTGCTTTTGTGTAATCTTTTAGTCATGGGACAAACTATGTAGTTGTTTTGTTTTGTTTTCTTCAATATGTTATTGCAAAAGAAAAGAGAGATCGAAATTGTTTGCGCCCGCTCTTTTAAATATCAAAAAGAAAATATGAATTTTATTTCACGACCAACCAAATGCAGTTTGGCGTGATATCGTTTGATGTATATATTCCTTTTATTTGTAAATGTCGTCATTCGATGTGGCTTAGTGACTATTGTGACGTATGGGAAGAAAACAGCGCGTTACCATGAGAGAAATAGAGAGCGCAGTAAACACATCTATAGGCAAGCCTCGCATTACATTATTTTTTTGAAAATCTATTTCTTCGTTTGTGGCCAGTGCGAAAATATTGCCGTATCGATACAGGTGATCGCGGCGTTACAGTGATCGATTCATTCATGTCTATATACGGCTCCGATTCATGGAATATATACTGCTGCCCTCTACATCAACGATGATGAGTACAGTTCAAAGTAAAGTATAAAATACCTAAGAAACCGTTTTCATCGCCTACGACCATACCACGCTGAATATACCGGTTCTCGTCCGATCACCGACAGTCAAGCAGCGTCGGGCCCGGTTAGTACTTGGATGGGAGACCTCTTGGGAATACCGGGTGTTGTAGGCTTTTGCTTTTGTGTAATCTTTTAGTCATGGGACAAACTATGTAGTTGTTTTGTTTTGTTTTCTTCAATATGTTATTGCAAAAGAAAAGAGAGATCGAAATTGTTTGCGCCCGCTCTTTTAAATATCAAAAAGAAAATATGAATTTTATTTCACGACCAACCAAATGCAGTTTGGCGTGATATCGTTTGATGTATATATTCCTTTTATTTGTAAATGTCGTCATTCGATGTGGCTTAGTGACTATTGTGACGTATGGGAAGAAAACAGCGCGTTACCATGAGAGAAATAGAGAGCGCAGTAAACACATCTATAGGCAAGCCTCGCATTACATTATTTTTTTGAAAATCTATTTCTTCGTTTGTGGCCAGTGCGAAAATATTGCCGTATCGATACAGGTGATCGCGGCGTTACAGTGATCGATTCATTCATGTCTATATACGGCTCCGATTCATGGAATATATACTGCTGCCCTCTACATCAACGATGATGAGTACAGTTCAAAGTAAAGTATAAAATACCTAAAAAACCGTTTTCATCGCCTACGACCATACCACGCTGAATATACCGGTTCTCGTCCGATCACCGACAGTCAAGCAGCGTCGGGCCCGGTTAGTACTTGGATGGGAGACCTCTTGGGAATACCGGGTGTTGTAGGCTTTTGCTTTTGTGTAATCTTTTAGTCATGGGACAAACTATGTAGTTGTTTTGTTTTGTTTTCTTCAATATGTTATTGCAAAAGAAAAGAGAGATCGAAATTGTTTGCGCCCACTCTTTTAAATATCAAAAAGAAAATATGAATTTTATTTCACGACCAACCAAATGCAGTTTGGCGTGATATCGTTTGATGTATATATTCCTTTTATTTGTAAATGTCGTCATTCGATGTGGCTTAGTGACTATTGTGACGTATGGGAAGAAAACAGCGCGTTACCATGAGAGAAATAGAGAGCGCAGTAAATACATCTATAGGCAAGCCTCGCATTACATTATTTTTTTGAAAATCTATTTCTTCGTTTGTGGCCAGTGCGAAAATATTGCCGTATCGATACAGGTGATCGCGGCGTTACAGTGATCGATTCATTCATGTCTATATACGGCTCCGATTCATGGAATATATACTGCTGCCCTCTACATCAACGATGATGAGTACAGTTCAAAGTAAAGTATAAAATACCTAAGAAACCGTTTTCATCGCCTACGACCATACCACGCTGAATATACCGGTTCTCGTCCGATCACCGACAGTCAAGCAGCGTCGGGCCCGGTTAGTACTTGGATGGGAGACCTCTTGGGAATACCGGGTGTTGTAGGCTTTTGCTTTTGTGTAATCTTTTAGTCATGGGACAAACTATGTAGTTGTTTTGTTTTGTTTTCTTCAATATGTTATTGCAAAAGAAAAGAGAGATCGAAATTGTTTGCGCCCGCTCTTTTAAATATCAAAAAGAAAATATGAATTTTATTTCACGACCAACCAAATGCAGTTTGGCGTGATATCGTTTGATGTATATATTCCTTTTATTTGTAAATGTCGTCATTCGATGTGGCTTAGTGACTATTGGGACGTATGGGAAGAAAACAGCGCGTTACCATGAGAGAAATAGAGAGCGCAGTAAACACATCTATAGGCAAGCCTCGCATTACATTATTTTTTTGAAAATCTATTTCTTCGTTTGTGGCCAGTGCGAAAATATTGCCGTATCGATACAGGTGATCGCGGCGTTACAGTGATCGATTCATTCATGTCTATATACGGCTCCGATTCATGGAATATATACTGCTGCCCTCTACATCAACGATGATGAGTACAGTTCAAAGTAAAGTATAAAATACCCAAGAAACCGTTTTCATCGCCTACGACCATACCACGCTGAATATACCGGTTCTCGTCCGATCACCGACAGTCAAGCAGCGTCGGGCCCGGTTAGCACTTGGATGGGAGACCTCTTGGGAATACCGGGTGTTGTAGGCTTTTGCTTTTGTGTAATCTTTTAGTCATGGGACAAACTATGTAGTTGTTTTGTTTTGTTTTCTTCAATATGTTATTGCAAAAGAAAAGAGAGATCGAAATTGTTTGCGCCCGCTCTTTTAAATATCAAAAAGAAAATATGAATTTTATTTCACGACCAACCAAATGCAGTTTGGCGTGATATCGTTTGATGTATATAATTATTCCTTTTATTTGTAAATGTCGTCATTCGATGTGGCTTAGTGACTATTGTGACGTATGGGAAGAAAACAGCGCGTTACCATGAGAGAAATAGAGAGCGCAGTAAACACATCTATAGGCAAGCCTCGCATTACATTATTTTTTTGAAAATCTATTTCTTCGTTTGTGGCCAGTGCGAAAATATTGCCGTATCGATACAGGTGATCGCGGCGTTACAGTGATCGATTCATTCATGTCTATATACGGCTCCGATTCATGGAATATATACTGCTGCCCTCTACATCAACGATGATGAGTACAGTTCAAAGTAAAGTATAAAATACCTAAAAAACCGTTTTCATCGCCTACGACCATACCACGCTGAATATACCGGTTCTCGTCCGATCACCGACAGTCAAGCAGCGTCGGGCCCGGTTAGTACTTGGATGGGAGACCTCTTGGGAATACCGGGTGTTGTAGGCTTTTGCTTTTGTGTAATCTTTTAGTCATGGGACAAACTATGTAGTTGTTTTGTTTTGTTTTCTTCAATATGTTATTGCAAAAGAAAAGAGAGATCGAAATTGTTTGCGCCCACTCTTTTAAATATCAAAAAGAAAATATGAATTTTATTTCACGACCAACCAAATGCAGTTTGGCGTGATATCGTTTGATGTATATATTCCTTTTATTTGTAAATGTCGTCATTCGATGTGGCTTAGTGACTATTGTGACGTATGGGAAGAAAACAGCGCGTTACCATGAGAGAAATAGAGAGCGCAGTAAATACATCTATAGGCAAGCCTCGCATTACATTATTTTTTTGAAAATCTATTTCTTCGTTTGTGGCCAGTGCGAAAATATTGCCGTATCGATACAGGTGATCGCGGCGTTACAGTGATCGATTCATTCATGTCTATATACGGCTCCGATTCATGGAATATATACTGCTGCCCTCTACATCAACGATGATGAGTACAGTTCAAAGTAAAGTATAAAATACCTAAGAAACCGTTTTCATCGCCTACGACCATACCACGCTGAATATACCGGTTCTCGTCCGATCACCGACAGTCAAGCAGCGTCGGGCCCGGTTAGTACTTGGATGGGAGACCTCTTGGGAATACCGGGTGTTGTAGGCTTTTGCTTTTGTGTAATCTTTTAGTCATGGGACAAACTATGTAGTTGTTTTGTTTTGTTTTCTTCAATATGTTATTGCAAAAGAAAAGAGAGATCGAAATTGTTTGCGCCCGCTCTTTTAAATATCAAAAAGAAAATATGAATTTTATTTCACGACCAACCAAATGCAGTTTGGCGTGATATCGTTTGATGTATATATTCCTTTTATTTGTAAATGTCGTCATTCGATGTGGCTTAGTGACTATTGTGACGTATGGGAAGAAAACAGCGCGTTACCATGAGAGAAATAGAGAGCGCAGTAAACACATCTATAGGCAAGCCTCGCATTACATTATTTTTTTGAAAATCTATTTCTTCGTTTGTGGCCAGTGCGAAAATATTGCCGTATCGATACAGGTGATCGCGGCGTTACAGTGATCGATTCATTCATGTCTATATACGGCTCCGATTCATGGAATATATACTGCTGCCCTCTACATCAACGATGATGAGTACAGTTCAAAGTAAAGTATAAAATACCTCAGAAACCGTTTTCATCGCCTACGACCATACCACGCTGAATATACCGGTTCTCGTCCGATCACCGACAGTCAAGCAGCGTCGGGCCCGGTTAGTACTTGGATGGGAGACCTCTTGGGAATACCGGGTGTTGTAGGCTTTTGCTTTTGTGTAATCTTTTAGTCATGGGATAAACTATGTAGTTGTTTTGTTTTGTTTTCTTCAATATGTTATTGCAAAAGAAAAGAGAGATCGAAATTGTTTGCGCCCGCTCTTTTAAATATCAAAAAGAAAATATGAATTTTATTTCACGACCAACCAAATGCAGTTTGGCGTGATATCGTTTGATGTATATATTCCTTTTATTTGTAAATGTCGTCATTCGATGTGGCTTAGTGACTATTGTGACGTATGGGAAGAAAACAGCGCGTTACCATGAGAGAAATAGAGAGCGCAGTAAACACATCTATAGGCAAGCCTCGCATTACATTATTTTTTTGAAAATCTATTTCTTCGTTTGTGGCCAGTGCGAAAATATTGCCGTATCGATACAGGTGATCGCGGCGTTACAGTGATCGATTCATTCATGTCTATATACGGCTCCGATTCATGGAATATATACTGCTGCCCTCTACATCAACGATGATGAGTACAGTTCAAAGTAAAGTATAAAATACCTAAGAAACCGTTTTCATCGCCTACGACCATACCACGCTGAATATACCGGTTCTCGTCCGATCACCGACAGTCAAGCAGCGTCGGGCCCGGTTAGTACTTGGATGGGAGACCTCTTGGGAATACCGGGTGTTGTAGGCTTTTGCTTTTGTGTAATCTTTTAGTCATGGGACAAACTATGTAGTTGTTTTGTTTTGTTTTCTTCAATATGTTATTGCAAAAGAAAAGAGAGATCGAAATTGTTTGCGCCCGCTCTTTTAAATATCAAAAAGAAAATATGAATTTTATTTCACGACCAACCAAATGCAGTTTGGCGTGATATCGTTTGATGTATATATTCCTTTTATTTGTAAATGTCGTCATTCGATGTGGCTTAGTGCCTATTGTGACGTATGGGAAGAAAACAGCGCGTTACCATGAGAGAAATAGAGAGCGCAGTAAACACATCTATAGGCAAGCCTCGCATTACATTATTTTTTTGAAAATCTATTTCTTCGTTTGTGGCCAGTGCGAAAATATTGCCGTATCGATACAGGTGATCGCGGCGTTACAGTGATCGATTCATTCATGTCTATATACGGCTCCGATTCATGGAATATATACTGCTGCCCTCTACATCAACGATGATGAGTACAGTTCAAAGTAAAGTATAAAATACCTAAAAAACCGTTTTCATCGCCTACGACCATACCACGCTGAATATACCGGTTCTCGTCCGATCACCGACAGTCAAGCAGCGTCGGGCCCGGTTAGTACTTGGATGGGAGACCTCTTGGGAATACCGGGTGTTGTAGGCTTTTGCTTTTGTGTAATCTTTTAGTCATGGGACAAACTATGTAGTTGTTTTGTTTTGTTTTCTTCAATATGTTATTGCAAAAGAAAAGAGAGATCGAAATTGTTTGCGCCCGCTCTTTTAAATATCAAAAAGAAAATATGAATTTTATTTCACGACCAACCAAATGCAGTTTGGCGTGATATCGTTTGATGTATATATTCCTTTTATTTGTAAATGTCGTCATTCGATGTGGCTTAGTGACTATTGTGACGTATGGGAAGAAAACAGCGCGTTACCATGAGAGAAAGAGAGAGCGCAGTAAACACATCTATAGGCAAGCCTCGCATTACATTATTTTTTTGAAAATCTATTTCTTCGTTTGTGGCCAGTGCGAAAATATTGCCGTATCGATACAGGTGATCGCGGCGTTACAGTGATCGATTCATTCATGTCTATATACGGCTCCGATTCATGGAATATATACTGCTGCCCTCTACATCAACGATGATGAGTACAGTTCAAAGTAAAGTATAAAATACCTAAGAAACCGTTTTCATCGCCTACGACCATACCACGCTGAATATACCGGTTTTCGTCCGATCACCGACAGTCAAGCAGCGTCGGGCCCGGTTAGTACTTGGATGGGAGACCGCTTGGGAATACCGGGTGTTTGTAGGCTTTTGCTTTTGTGTAATCTTTTAGTCATGGGACAAACTATGTAGTTGTTTTGTTTTGTTTTCTTCAATATGTTATTGCAAAAGAAAAAAGAGATCGAAATTGTTTGCGCCCGCTCTTTTAAATATCAAAAAGAAAATATGAATTTTATTTCACGACCAACCAAATGCAGTTTGGCGTGATATCGTTTGATGTATATATTCCTTTTATTTGTAAATGTCGTCATTCGATGTGGCTTAGTGACTATTGTGACGTATGGGAAGAAAAAAGCGCGTTACCATGAGAGAAATAGAGAGCGCAGTAAACACATCTATAGGCAAGCCTCGCATTACATTATTTTTTTGAAAATCTATTTCTTCGTTTGTGGCCAGTGCGAAAATATTGCCGTATCGATACAGGTGATCGCGGCGTTGCAGTGATCGATTCATTCATGTCTATATACGGCTCCGATTCATGGAATATATACTGCTGCCCTCTACATCAACGATGATGAGTACAGTTCAAAGTAAAGTATAAAATACCTAAGAAACCGTTTTCATCGCCTACGACCATACCACGCTGAATATACCGGTTCTCGTCCGATCACCGACAGTCAAGCAGCGTCGGGCCCGGTAAGTACTTGGATGGGAGACCGCTTGGGAATACCGGGTGTTGTAGGCTTTTGCTTTTGTGTAATCTTTTAGTCATGGGACAAACTATGTAGTTGTTTTGTTTTGTTTTCTTCAATATGTTATTGCAAAAGAAAAGAGAGATCGAAATTGTTTGCGCCCGCTCTTTTAAATATCAAAAAGAAAATATCAATTTTATTTCACGACCAACCAAATGCAGTTTGGCGTGATATCGTTTGATGTATATATTCCTTTTATTTGTAAATGTCGTCATTCGATGTGGCTTAGTGACTATTGTGACGTATGGGAAGAAAACAGCGCGTTACCATGAGAGAAATAGAGAGCGCAGTAAACACATCTATAGGCAAGCCTCGCATTACATTATTTTTTTGAAAATCTATTTCTTCGTTTGTGGCCAGTGCGAAAATATTGCCGTATCGATACAGGTGATCGCGGCGTTACAGTGATCGATTCATTCATGTCTATATACGGCTCCGATTCATGGAATATATACTGCTGCCCTCTACATCAACGATGATGAGTACAGTTCAAAGTAAAGTATAAAATACCTAAGAAACCGTTTTCATCGCCTACGACCATACCACGCTGAATATACCGGTTCTCGTCCGATCACCGACAGTCAAGCAGCGTCGGGCCCGGTTAGTACTTGGATGGGAGACCTCTTGGGAATACCGGGTGTTGTAGGCTTTTGCTTTTGTGTAATCTTTTAGTCATGGGACAAACTATGTAGTTGTTTTGTTTTGTTTTCTTCAATATGTTATTGCAAAATAAAAGAGAGATCGAAATTGTTTGCGCCCGCTCTTTCAAATATCAAAAAGAAAATATGAATTTTATTTCACGACCAACCAAATGCAGTTTGGCGTGATATCGTTTGATGTATATATTCCTTTTATTTGTAAATGTCGTCATTCGATGTGGCTTAGTGACTATTGTGACGTATGGGAAGAAAACAGCGCGTTACCATGAGAGAAATAGAGAGCGCAGTAAACACATCTATAGGCAAGCCTCGCATTACATTATTTTTTTGAAAATCTATTTCTTCGTTTGTGGCCAGTGCGAAAATATTGCCGTATCGATACAGGTGATCGCGGCGTTACAGTGATCGATTCATTCATGTCTATATACTGCTCCGATTCATGGAATATATACTGCTGCCCTCTACATCAACGATGATGAGTACAGTTCAAAGTAAAGTATAAAATACCTAAGAAACCGTTTTCATCGCCTACGACCATACCACGCTGAATATACCGGTTCTCGTCCGATCACCGACAGTCAAGCAGCGTCTGGCCCGGTTAGTACTTGGATGGGAGACCTCTTGGGAATACCGGGTGTTTTAGTCTTTTGCTTTTGTGTAATCTTTTAGTCATGGGACAAACTATGTAGTTGTTTTGTTTTGTTTTCTTCAATATGTTATTGCAAAATAAAAGAGAGATCGAAATTGTTTGCGCCCGCTCTTTTAAATATCAAAAAGAAAATATGAATTTTATTTCACGACCAACCAAATGCAGTTTGGCGTGATATCGTTTGATGTATATATTCCTTTTATTTGTAAATGTCGTCATTCGATGTGGCTTAGTGACTATTGTGACGTATGGGAAGAAAACAGCGCGTTACCATGAGAGAAATAGAGAGCGCAGTAAACACATCTATAGGCAAGCCTCGCATTACATTATTTTTTTGAAAATCTATTTCTTCGTTTGTGGCCAGTGCGAAAATATTGCCGTATCGATACAGGTGATCGCGGCGTTACAGTGATCGATTCATTCATGTCTATATACGGCTCCGATTCATGGAATATATACTGCTGCCCTCTACATCAACGATGATGAGTACAGTTCAAAGTAAAGTATAAAATACCTAAGAAACCGTTTTCATCGCCTACGACCATACCACGCTGAATATACCGGTTCTCGTCCGATCACCGACAGTCAAGCAGCGTCGGGCCCGGTTAGTACTTGGATGGGAGACCTCTTGGGAATACCGGGTGTTGTAGGCTTTTGCTTTTGTGTAATCTTTTAGTCATGGGACAAACTATGTAGTTGTTTTGTTTTGTTTTCTTCAATATGTTATTGCAAAAGAAAAGAGAGATCGAAATTGTTTGCGCCCGCTCTTTTAAATATCAAAAAGAAAATATGAATTTTATTTCACGACCAACCAAATGCAGTTTGGCGTGATATCGTTTGATGTATATATTCCTTTTATTTGTAAATGTCGTCATTCGATGTGGCTTAGTGCCTATTGTGACGTATGGGAAGAAAACAGCGCGTTACCATGAGAGAAATAGAGAGCGCAGTAAACACATCTATAGGCAAGCCTCGCATTACATTATTTTTTTGAAAATCTATTTCTTCGTTTGTGGCCAGTGCGAAAATATTGCCGTATCGATACAGGTGATCGCGGCGTTACAGTGATCGATTCATTCATGTCTATATACGGCTCTGATTCATGGAATATATACTGCTGCCCTCTACATCAACGATGATGAGTACAGTTCAAAGTAAAGTATAAAATACCTAAGAAACCGTTTTCATCGCCTACGACCATACCACGCTGAATATACCGGTTCTCGTCCGATCACCGACAGTCAAGCAGCGTCGGGCCCGGTTAGTACTTGGATGGGAGACCTCTTGGGAATACCGGGTGTTGTAGGCTTTTGCTTTTGTGTAATCTTTTAGTCATGGGACAAACTATGTAGTTGTTTTGTTTTGTTTTCTTCAATATGTTATTGCAAAAGAAAAGAGAGATCGAAATTGTTTGCGCCCGCACTTTTAAATATCAAAAAGAAAATATGAATTTTATTTCACGACCAACCAAATGCAGTTTGGCGTGATATCGTTTGATGTATATATTCCTTTTATTTGTAAATGTCGTCATTCGATGTGGCTTAGTGACTATTGTGACGTATGGGAAGAAAACAGCGCGTTACCATGAGAGAAATAGAGAGCGCAGTAAACACATCTATAGGCAAGCCTCGCATTACATTATTTTTTTGAAAATCTATTTCTTCGTTTGTGGCCAGTGCGAAAATATTGCCGTATCGATACAGGTGATCGCGGCGTTACAGTGATCGATTCATTCATGTCTATATACGGCTCCGATTCATGGAATATATACTGCTGCCCTCTACATCAACGATGATGAGTACAGTTCAAAGTAAAGTATAAAATACCTAAGAAACCGTTTTCATCGCCTACGACCATACCACGCTGAATATACCGGTTCTCGTCCGATCACCGACAGTCAAGCAGCGTCGGGCCCGGTTAGTACTTGGATGGGAGACCTCTTGGGAATACCGGGTGTTGTAGGCTTTTGCTTTTGTGTAATCTTTTAGTCATGGGACAAACTATGTAGTTGTTTTGTTTTGTTTTCTTCAATATGTTATTGCAAAAGAAAAGAGAGATCGAAATTGTTTGCGCCCGTTCTTTTAAATATCAAAAAGAAAATATGAATTTTATTTCACGACCAAAAAAATGCAGTTTGGCGTGATATCGTTTGATGTATATATTCCTTTTATTTGTAAATGTCGTCATTCGATGTGGCTTAGTGACTATTGTGACGTATGGGAAGAAAACAGCGCGTTACCATGAGAGAAATAGAGAGCGCAGTAAACACATCTATAGGCAAGCCTCGCATTACATTATTTTTTTGAAAATCTATTTCTTCGTTTGTGGCCAGTGCGAAAATATTGCCGTATCGATACAGGTGATCGCGGCGTTACAGTGATCGATTCATTCATGTCTATATACGGCTCCGATTCATGGAATATATACTGCTGCCCTCTACATCAACGATGATGAGTACAGTTCAAAGTAAAGTATAAAATACCTAAGAAACCGTTTTCATCGCCTACGACCATACCACGCTGAATATACCGGTTCTCGTCCGATCACCGACAGTCAAGCAGCGTCGGGCCCGGTTAGTACTTGGATGGGAGACCTCTTGGGAATACCGGGTGTTGTAGGCTTTTGCTTTTGTGTAATCTTTTAGTCATGGGACAAACTATGTAGTTGTTTTGTTTTGTTTTCTTCAATATGTTATTGCAAAATAAAAGAGAGATCGAAATTGTTTGCGCCCGCTCTTTCAAATATCAAAAAGAAAATATGAATTTTATTTCACGACCAACCAAATGCAGTTTGGCGT
Source organism: Echinarachnius parma (assembly GCA_037951105.1). Taxonomy (NCBI): domain Eukaryota; kingdom Metazoa; phylum Echinodermata; class Echinoidea; order Clypeasteroida; family Echinarachniidae; genus Echinarachnius; species Echinarachnius parma. Next base: position 72,005 of record JBAMJV010002855.1, on the reverse strand, counting down.
GATATCGTTTGATGTATATATTCCTTTTATTTGTAAATATCGTCATTCGATGTGGCTTAGTGACTATTGTGACGTATGGGAAGAAAACAGCGCGTTACCATGAGAGAAATAGAGAGCGCAGTAAACACATCTATAGGCAAGCCTCGCATTACATTATTTTTTTGAAAATCTATTTCTTCGTTTGTGGCCAGTGCGAAAATATTGCCGTATCGATACAGGTGATCGCGGCGTTACAGTGATCGATTCATTCATGTCTATATACTGCTCCGATTCATGGAATATATACTGCTGCCCTCTACATCAACGATGATGAGTACAGTTCAAAGTAAAGTATAAAATACCTAAGAAACCGTTTTCATCGCCTACGACCATACCACGCTGAATATACCGGTTCTCGTCCGATCACCGACAGTCAAGCAGCGTCTGGCCCGGTTAGTACTTGGATGGGAGACCTCTTGGGAATACCGGGTGTTGTAGTCTTTTGCTTTTGTGTAATCTTTTAGTCATGGGACAAACTATGTAGTTGTTTTGTTTTGTTTTCTTCAATATGTTATTGCAAAATAAAAGAGAGATCGAAATTGTTTGCGCCCGCTCTTTTAAATATCAAAAAGAAAATATGAATTTTATTTCACGACCAACCAAATGCAGTTTGGCGTGATATCGTTTGATGTATATATTCCTTTTATTTGTAAATGTCGTCATTCGATGTGGCTTAGTGACTATTGTGACGTATGGGAAGAAAACAGCGCGTTACCATGAGAGAAATAGAGAGCGCAGTAAACACATCTATAGGCAAGCCTCGCATTACATTATTTTTTTGAAAATCTATTTCTTCGTTTGTGGCCAGTGCGAAAATATTGCCGTATCGATACAGGTGATCGCGGCGTTACAGTGATCGATTCATTCATGTCTATATACGGCTCCGATTCATGGAATATATACTGCTGCCCTCTACATCAACGATGATGAGTACAGTTCAAAGTAAAGTATAAAATACCTAAGAAACCGTTTTCATCGCCTACGACCATACCACGCTGAATATACCGGTTTTCGTCCGATCACCGACAGTCAAGCAGCGTCGGGCCCGGTTAGTACTTGGATGGGAGACCTCTTGGGAATACCGGGTGTTGTAGGCTTTTGCTTTTGTGTAATCTTTTAGTCATGGGACAAACTATGTAGTTGTTTTGTTTTGTTTTCTTCAATATGTTATTGCAAAAGAAAAGAGAGATCGAAATTGTTTGCGCCCGCTCTTTTAAATATCAAAAAGAAAATATGAATTTTATTTCACGACCAACCAAATGCAGTTTGGCGTGATATCGTTTGATGTATATATTCCTTTTATTTGTAAATGTCGTCATTCGATGTGGCTTAGTGCCTATTGTGACGTATGGGAAGAAAACAGCGCGTTACCATGAGAGAAATAGAGAGCGCAGTAAACACATCTATAGGCAAGCCTCGCATTACATTATTTTTTTGAAAATCTATTTCTTCGTTTGTGGCCAGTGCGAAAATATTGCCGTATCGATACAGGTGATCGCGGCGTTACAGTGATCGATTCATTCATGTCTATATACGGCTCTGATTCATGGAATATATACTGCTGCCCTCTACATCAACGATGATGAGTACAGTTCAAAGTAAAGTATAAAATACCTAAGAAACCGTTTTCATCGCCTACGACCATACCACGCTGAATATACCGGTTCTCGTCCGATCACCGACAGTCAAGCAGCGTCGGGCCCGGTTAGTACTTGGATGGGAGACCTCTTGGGAATACCGGGTGTTGTAGGCTTTTGCTTTTGTGTAATCTTTTAGTCATGGGACAAACTATGTAGTTGTTTTGTTTTGTTTTCTTCAATATGTTATTGCAAAAGAAAAGAGAGATCGAAATTGTTTGCGCCCGCACTTTTAAATATCAAAAAGAAAATATGAATTTTATTTCACGACCAACCAAATGCAGTTTGGCGTGATATCGTTTGATGTATATATTCCTTTTATTTGTAAATGTCGTCATTCGATGTGGCTTAGTGACTATTGTGACGTATGGGAAGAAAACAGCGCGTTACCATGAGAGAAATAGAGAGCGCAGTAAACACATCTATAGGCAAGCCTCGCATTACATTATTTTTTTGAAAATCTATTTCTTCGTTTGTGGCCAGTGCGAAAATATTGCCGTATCGATACAGGTGATCGCGGCGTTACAGTGATCGATTCATTCATGTCTATATACGGCTCCGATTCATGGAATATATACTGCTGCCCTCTACATCAACGATGATGAGTACAGTTCAAAGTAAAGTATAAAATACCTAAGAAACCGTTTTCATCGCCTACGACCATACCACGCTGAATATACCGGTTCTCGTCCGATCACCGACAGTCAAGCAGCGTCGGGCCCGGTTAGTACTTGGATGGGAGACCTCTTGGGAATACCGGGTGTTGTAGGCTTTTGCTTTTGTGTAATCTTTTAGTCATGGGACAAACTATGTAGTTGTTTTGTTTTGTTTTCTTCAATATGTTATTGCAAAAGAAAAGAGAGATCGAAATTGTTTGCGCCCGTTCTTTTAAATATCAAAAAGAAAATATGAATTTTATTTCACGACCAAAAAAATGCAGTTTGGCGTGATATCGTTTGATGTATATATTCCGTTTATTTGTAAATGTCGTCATTCGATGTGGCTTAGTGACTATTGTGACGTATGGGAAGAAAACAGCGCGTTACCATGAGAGAAATAGAGAGCGCAGTAAACACATCTATAGGCAAGCCTCGCATTACATTATTTTTTTGAAAATCTATTTCTTCGTTTGTGGCCAGTGCGAAAATATTGCCGTATCGATACAGGTGATCGCGGCGTTACAGTGATCGATTCATTCATGTCTATATACGGCTCCGATTCATGGAATATATACTGCTGCCCTCTACATCAACGATGATGAGTACAGTTCAAAGTAAAGTATAAAATACCTAAGAAACCGTTTTCATCGCCTACGACCATACCACGCTGAATATACCGGTTCTCGTCCGATCACCGACAGTCAAGCAGCGTCGGGCACGGTTAGTACTTGGATGGGAGACCTCTTGGGAATACCGGGTGTTGTAGGCTTTTGTTTTTGTGTAATCTTTTAGTCATGGGACAAACTATGTAGTTGTTTTGTTTTGTTTTCTTCAATATGTTATTGCAAAAGAAAAGAGAGATCGAAATTGTTTGCGCCCACTCTTTTAAATATCAAAAAGAAAATATGAATTTTATTTCACGACCAACCAAATGCAGTTTGGCGTGATATCGTTTGATGTATATATTCCTTTTATTTGTAAATATCGCCATTCGATGTGGCTTAGTGACTATTGTGACGTATGGGAAGAAAACAGCGCGTTACCATGAGAGAAATAGAGAGCGCAGTAAACACATCTATAGGCAAGCCTCGCATTACATTATTTTTTTGAAAATCTATTTCTTCGTTTGTGGCCAGTGCGAAAATATTGCCGTATCGATACAGGTGATCGCGACGTTACAGTGATCGATTCATTCATGTCTATATACGGCTCCGATTCATGGAATATATACTGCTGCCCTCTACATCAACGATGATGAGTACAGTTCAAAGTAAAGTATAAAATACCTAAGAAACCGTTTTCATCGCCTACGACCATACCACGCTGAATATACCGGTTCTCGTCCGATCACCGACAGTCAAGCAGCGTCTGGCCCGGTTAGTACTTGGATGGGAGACCTCTTGGGAATACCGGGTGTTGTAGTCTTTTGCTTTTGTGTAATCTTTTAGTCATGGGACAAACTATGTAGTTGTTTTGTTTTGTTTTCTTCAATATGTTATTGCAAAATAAAAGAGAGATCGAAATTGTTTGCGCCCGCTCTTTTAAATATCAAAAAGAAAATATGAATTTTATTTCACGACCAACCAAATGCAGTTTGGCGTGATATCGTTTGATGTATATATTCCTTTTATTTGTAAATGTCGTCATTCGATGTGGCTTAGTGACTATTGTGACGTATGGGAAGAAAACAGCGCGTTACCATGAGAGAAATAGAGAGCGCAGTAAACACATCTATAGGCAAGCCTCGCATTACATTATTTTTTTGAAAATCTATTTCTTCGTTTGTGGCCAGTGCGAAAATATTGCCGTATCGATACAGGTGATCGCGGCGTTACAGTGATCGATTCATTCATGTCTATATACGGCTCCGATTCATGGAATATATACTGCTGCCCTCTACATCAACGATGATGAGTACAGTTCAAAGTAAAGTATAAAATACCTAAGAAACCGTTTTCATCGCCTACGACCATACCACGCTGAATATACCGGTTCTCGTCCGATCACCGACAGTCAAGCAGCGTCGGGCCCGGTTAGTACTTGGATGGGAGACCTCTTGGGAATACCGGGTGTTGTAGGCTTTTGCTTTTGTGTAATCTTTTAGTCATGGGACAAACTATGTAGTTGTTTTGTTTTGTTTTCTTCAATATGTTATTGCAAAAGAAAAGAGAGATCGAAATTGTTTGCGCCCGCTCTTTTAAATATCAAAAAGAAAATATGAATTTTATTTCACGACCAACCAAATGCAGTTTGGCGTGATATCGTTTGATGTATATATTCCTTTTATTTGTAAATGTCGTCATTCGATGTGGCTTAGTGACTATTGTGACGTATGGGAAGAAAACAGCGCGTTACCATGAGAGAAATAGAGAGCGCAGTAAACACATCTATAGGCAAGCCTCGCATTACATTATTTTTTTGAAAATCTATTTCTTCGTTTGTGGCCAGTGCGAAAATATTGCCGTATCGATACAGGTGATCGCGGCGTTACAGTGATCGATTCATTCATGTCTATATACGGCTCCGATTCATGGAATATATACTGCTGCCCTCTACATCAACGATGATGAGTACAGTTCAAAGTAAAGTATAAAATACCTAAGAAACCGTTTTCATCGCCTACGACCATACCACGCTGAATATACCGGTTCTCGTCCGATCACCGACAGTCAAGCAGCGTCGGGCCCGGTTAGTACTTGGATGGGAGACCTCTTGGGAATACCGGGTGTTGTAGGCTTTTGCTTTTGTGTAATCTTTTAGTCATGGGACAAACTATGTAGTTGTTTTGTTTTGTTTTCTTCAATATGTTATTGCAAAAGAAAAGAGAGATCGAAATTGTTTGCGCCCGTTCTTTTAAATATCAAAAAGAAAATATGAATTTTATTTCACGACCAAAAAAATGCAGTTTGGCGTGATATCGTTTGATGTATATATTCCTTTTATTTGTAAATGTCGTCATTCGATGTGGCTTAGTGACTATTGTGACGTATGGGAAGAAAACAGCGCGTTACCATGAGAGAAATAGAGAGCGCAGTAAACACATCTATAGGCAAGCCTCGCATTACATTATTTTTTTGAAAATCTATTTCTTCGTTTGTGGCCAGTGCGAAAATATTGCCGTATCGATACAGGTGATCGCGGCGTTACAGTGATCGATTCATTCATGTCTATATACGGCTCCGATTCATGGAATATATACTGCTGCCCTCTACATCAACGATGATGAGTACAGTTCAAAGTAAAGTATAAAATACCTACGAAACCGTTTTCATCGCCTACGACCATACCACGCTGAATATACCGGTTCTCGTCCGATCACCGACAGTCAAGCAGCGTCGGGCACGGTTAGTACTTGGATGGGAGACCTCTTGGGAATACCGGGTGTTGTAGGCTTTTGTTTTTGTGTAATCTTTTAGTCATGGGACAAACTATGTAGTTGTTTTGTTTTGTTTTCTTCAATATGTTATTGCAAAAGAAAAGAGAGATCGAAATTGTTTGCGCCCGCTCTTTTAAATATCAAAAAGAAAATATGAATTTTATTTCACGACCAACCAAATGCAGTTTGGCGTGATATCGTTTGATGTATATATTCCTTTTATTTGTAAATGTCGTCATTCGATGTGGCTTAGTGACTATTGTGACGTATGGGAAGAAAACAGCGCGTTACCATGAGAGAAATAGAGAGCGCAGTAAACACATCTATAGGCAAGCCTCGCATTACATTATTTTTTTGAAAATCTATTTCTTCGTTTGTGGCCAGTGCGAAAATATTGCCGTATCGATACAGGTGATCGCGGCGTTACAGTGATCGATTCATTCATGTCTATATACGGCTCCGATTCATGGAATATATACTGCTGCCCTCTACATCAACGATGATGAGTACAGTTCAAAGTAAAGTATAAAATACCTAAGAAACCGTTTTCATCGCCTACGACCATACCACGCTGAATATACCGGTTCTCGTCCGATCACCGACAGTCAAGCAGCGTCGGGCCCGGTTAGTACTTGGATGGGAGACCTCTTGGGAATACCGGGTGTTGTAGGCTTTTGCTTTTGTGTAATCTTTTAGTCATGGGACAAACTATGTAGTTGTTTTGTTTTGTTTTCTTCAATATGTTATTGCAAAAGAAAAGAGAGATCGAAATTGTTTGCGCCCGTTCTTTTAAATATCAAAAAGAAAATATGAATTTTATTTCACGACCAAAAATATGCAGTTTGGCGTGATATCGTTTGATGTATATATTCCTTTTATTTGTAAATGTCGTCATTCGATGTGGCTTAGTGACTATTGTGACGTATGGGAAGAAAACAGCGCGTTACCATGAGAGAAATAGAGAGCGCAGTAAACACATCTATAGGCAAGCCTCGCATTACATTATTTTTTTGAAAATCTATTTCTTCGTTTGTGGCCAGTGCGAAAATATTGCCGTATCGATACAGGTGATCGCGGCGTTACAGTGATCGATTCATTCATGTCTATATACGGCTCCGATTCATGGAATATATACTGCTGCCCTCTACATCAACAATGATGAGTACAGTTCAAAGTAAAGTATAAAATACCTAAGAAACCGTTTTCATCGCCTACGACCATACCACGCTGAATATACCGGTTCTCGTCCGATCACCGACAGTCAAGCAGCGTCGGGCACGGTTAGTACTTGGATGGGAGACCTCTTGGGAATACCGGGTCTTGTAGGCTTTTGCTTTTGTGTAATCTTTTAGTCATGGGACAAACTATGTAGTTGTTTTGTTTTGTTTTCTTCAATATGTTATTGCAAAAGAAAAGAGAGATCGAAATTGTTTGCGTATGGGAAGAAAACAGCGCGTTACCATGAGAGAAATAGAGAGCGCAGTAAACACATCTATAGGCAAGCCTCGCATTACATTATTTTTTTGAAAATCTATTTCTTCGTTTGTGGCCAGTGCGAAAATATTGCCGTATCGATACAGGTGATCGCGGCGTTACAGTGATCGATTCATTCATGTCTATATACGGCTCCGATTCATGGAATATATACTGCTGCCCTCTACATCAACAATGATGAGTACAGTTCAAAGTAAAGTATAAAATACCTAAGAAACCGTTTTCATCGCCTACGACCATACCACGCTGAATATACCGGTTCTCGTCCGATCACCGACAGTCAAGCAGCGTCGGGCACGGTTAGTACTTGGATGGGAGACCTCTTGGGAATACCGGGTCTTGTAGGCTTTTGTTTTTGTGTAATCTTTTAGTCATGGGACAAACTATGTAGTTGTTTTGTTTTGTTTTCTTCAATATGTTATTGCAAAAGAAAAGAGAGATCGAAATTGTTTGCGCCCGTTCTTTTAAATATCAAAAAGAAAATATGAATTTTATTTCACGACCAACCAAATGCAGTTTGGCGTGATATCGTTTGATGTATATATTCCTTTTATTTGTAAATGTCGCCATTCGATGTGGCTTAGTGACTATTGTGACGTATTGGAAGAAAACAGCGCGTTACCATGAGAGAAATAGAGAGCGCAGTAAACACATCTATAGGCAAGCCTCGCATTACATTATTTTTTTGAAAATCTATTTCTTCGTTTGTGGCCAGTGCGAAAATATTGCCGTATCGATACAGGTGATCGCGGCGTTACAGTGATCGATTCATTCATGTCTATATACGGCTCCGATTCATGGAATATATACTGCTGCCCTCTACATCAACGATGATGAGTACAGTTCAAAGTAAAGTATAAAATACCTAAGAAACCGTTTTCATCGCCTACGACCATACCACGCTGAATATACCGGTTCTCGTCCGATCACCGACAGTCAAGCAGCGTCGGGCCCGGTTAGTACTTGGATGGGAGACCTCTTGGGAATACCGGGTGTTGTAGGCTATTGCTTTTGTGTAATCTTTTAGTCATGGGACAAACTATGTAGTTGTTTTGTTTTGTTTTCTTCAATATGTTATTGCAAAAGAAAAGAGAGATCGAAATTGTTTGCGCCCGCTCTTTTAAATATCAAAAAGAAAATATGAATTTTATTTCACGACCAACCAAATGCAGTTTGGCGTGATATCGTTTGATGTATATATTCCTTTTATTTGTAAATGTCGTCATTCGATGTGGCTTAGTGACTATTGTGACGTATGGGAAGAAAACAGCGCGTTACCATGAGAGAAATAGAGAGCGCAGTAAACACATCTATAGGCAAGCCTCGCATTACATTATTTTTTTGAAAATCTATTTCTTCGTTTGTGGCCAGTGCGAAAATATTGCCGTATCGATACAGGTGATCGCGGCGTTACAGTGATCGATTCATTCATGTCTATATACGGCTCCGATTCATGGAATATATACTGCTGCCCTCTACATCAACGATGATGAGTACAGTTCAAAGTAAAGTATAAAATACCTAAGAAACCGTTTTCATCGCCTACGACCATACCACGCTGAATATACCGGTTCTCGTCCGATCACCGACAGTCAAGCAGCGTCGGGCCCGGTTAGTACTTGGATGGGAGACCTCTTGGGAATACCTGGTGTTGTAGGCTTTTGCTTTTGTGTAATCTTTTAGTCATGGGACAAACTATGTAGTTGTTTTGTTTTGTTTTCTTCAATATGTTATTGCAAAAGAAAAGAGAGATCGAAATTGTTTGCGCCCGCTCTTTTAAATATCAAAAAGAAAATATGAATTTTATTTCACGACCAACCAAATGCAGTTTGGCGTGATATCGTTTGATGTATATATTCCTTTTATTTGTAAATGTCGTCATTCGATGTGGCTTAGTGACTATTGTGACGTATGGGAAGAAAACAGCGCGTTACCATGAGAGAAATAGAGAGCGCAGTAAACACATCTATAGGCAAGCCTCGCATTACATTATTTTTTTGAAAATCTATTTCTTCGTTTGTGGCCAGTGCGAAAATATTGCCGTATCGATACAGGTGATCGCGGCGTTACAGTGATCGATTCATTCATGTCTATATACGGCTCCGATTCATGGAATATATACTGCTGCCCTTTACATCAACGATGATGAGTACAGTTCAAAGTAAATAATAAAATACCTAAGAAACCGTTTTCATCGCCTACGACCATACCACGCTGAATATACCGGTTCTCGTCCGATCACCGACAGTCAAGCAGCGTCGGGCACGGTTAGTACTTGGATGGGAGACCTCTTGGGAATACCGGGGGTTGTAGTCTTTTGTTTTTGTGTAATCTTTTAGTCATGGGACAAACTATGTAGTTGTTTTGTTTTGTTTTCTTCAATATGTTATTGCAAAAGAAAAGAGAGATCGAAATTGTTTGCGCCCACTCTTTTAAATATCAAAAAGAAAATATGAATTTTATTTCACGACCAACCAAATGCAGTTTGGCGTGATATCGTTTGATGTATATATTCCTTTTATTTGTAAATGTCGTCATTCGATGTGGCTTAGTGACTATTGTGACGTATGGGAAGAAAACAGCGCGTTACCATGAGAGAAATAGAGAGCGCAGTAAATACATCTATAGGCAAGCCTCGCTTTACATTATTTTTTTGAAAATCTATTTCTTCGTTTGTGGCCAGTGCGAAAATATTGCCGTATCGATACAGGTGATCGCGGCGTTACAGTGATCGATTCATTCATGTCTATATACGGCTCCGATTCATGGAATATATACTGCTGCCCTCTACATCAACGATGATGAGTACAGTTCAAAGTAAAGTATAAAATACCTAAGAAACCGTTTTCATCGCCTACGACCATACCACGCTGAATATACCGGTTCTCGTCCGATCACCGACAGTCAAGCAGCGTCGGGCCCGGTTAGTACTTGGATGGGAGACCTCTTGGGAATACCGGGTGTTGTAGGCTTTTGCTTTTGTGTAATCTTTTAGTCATGGGACAAACTATGTAGTTGTTTTGTTTTGTTTTCTTCAATATGTTATTGCAAAAGAAAAGAGAGATCGAAATTGTTTGCGCCCGCTCTTTTAAATATCAAAAAGAAAATATGAATTTTATTTCACGACCAACCAAATGCAGTTTGGCGTGATATCGTTTGATGTATATAATTATTCCTTTTATTTGTAAATGTCGTCATTCGATGTGGCTTAGTGACTATTGTGACGTATGGGAAGAAAACAGCGCGTTACCATGAGAGAAATAGAGAGCGCAGTAAACACATCTATAGGCAAGCCTCGCATTACATTATTTTTTTGAAAATCTATTTCTTCGTTTGTGGCCAGTGCGAAAATATTGCCGTATCGATACAGGTGATCGCGGCGTTACAGTGATCGATTCATACATGTCTATATACGGCTCCGATTCATGGAATATATACTGCTGCCCTCTACATCAACGATGATGAGTACAGTTCAAAGTAAAGTATAAAATACCTACGAAACCGTTTTCATCGCCTACGACCATACCACGCTGAATATACCGGTTCTCGTCCGATCACCGACAGTCAAGCAGCGTCGGGCACGGTTAGTACTTGGATGGGAGACCTCTTGGGAATACCGGGTGTTGTAGGCTTTTGTTTTTGTGTAATCTTTTAGTCATGGGACAAACTATGTAGTTGTTTTGTTTTGTTTTCTTCAATATGTTATTGCAAAAGAAAAGAGAGATCGAAATTGTTTGCGCCCGCTCTTTTAAATATCAAAAAGAAAATATGAATTTTATTTCACGACCAACCAAATGCAGTTTGGCGTGATATCGTTTGATGTATATATTCCTTTTATTTGTAAATGTCGTCATTCGATGTGGCTTAGTGACTATTGTGACGTATGGGAAGAAAACAGCGCGTTACCATGAGAGAAATAGAGAGCGCAGTAAACACATCTATAGGCAAGCCTCGCATTACATTATTTTTTTGAAAATCTATTTCTTCGTTTGTGGCCAGTGCGAAAATATTGCCGTATCGATACAGGTGATCGCGGCGTTACAGTGATCGATTCATTCATGTCTATATACGGCTCCGATTCATGGAATATATACTGCTGCCCTCTACATCAACGATGATGAGTACAGTTCAAAGTAAAGTATAAAATACCTAAGAAACCGTTTTCATCGCCTACGACCATACCACGCTGAATATACCGGTTCTCGTCCGATCACCGACAGTCAAGCAGCGTCGGGCCCGGTTAGTACTTGGATGGGAGACCTCTTGGGAATACCGGGTGTTGTAGGCTTTTGCTTTTGTGTAATCTTTTAGTCATGGGACAAACTATGTAGTTGTTTTGTTTTGTTTTCTTCAATATGTTATTGCAAAAGAAAAGAGAGATCGAAATTGTTTGCGCCCGTTCTTTTAAATATCAAAAAGAAAATATGAATTTTATTTCACGACCAAAAATATGCAGTTTGGCGTGATATCGTTTGATGTATATATTCCTTTTATTTGTAAATGTCGTCATTCGATGTGGCTTAGTGACTATTGTGACGTATGGGAAGAAAACAGCGCGTTACCATGAGAGAAATAGAGAGCGCAGTAAACACATCTATAGGCAAGCCTCGCATTACATTATTTTTTTGAAAATCTATTTCTTCGTTTGTGGCCAGTGCGAAAATATTGCCGTATCGATACAGGTGATCGCGGCGTTACAGTGATCGATTCATTCATGTCTATATACGGCTCCGATTCATGGAATATATACTGCTGCCCTCTACATCAACAATGATGAGTACAGTTCAAAGTAAAGTATAAAATACCTAAGAAACCGTTTTCATCGCCTACGACCATACCACGCTGAATATACCGGTTCTCGTCCGATCACCGACAGTCAAGCAGCGTCGGGCACGGTTAGTACTTGGATGGGAGACCTCTTGGGAATACCGGGTCTTGTAGGCTTTTGCTTTTGTGTAATCTTTTAGTCATGGGACAAACTATGTAGTTGTTTTGTTTTGTTTTCTTCAATATGTTATTGCAAAAGAAAAGAGAGATCGAAATTGTTTGCGTATGGGAAGAAAACAGCGCGTTACCATGAGAGAAATAGAGAGCGCAGTAAACACATCTATAGGCAAGCCTCGCATTACATTATTTTTTTGAAAATCTATTTCTTCGTTTGTGGCCAGTGCGAAAATATTGCCGTATCGATACAGGTGATCGCGGCGTTACAGTGATCGATTCATTCATGTCTATATACGGCTCCGATTCATGGAATATATACTGCTGCCCTCTACATCAACAATGATGAGTACAGTTCAAAGTAAAGTATAAAATACCTAAGAAACCGTTTTCATCGCCTACGACCATACCACGCTGAATATACCGGTTCTCGTCCGATCACCGACAGTCAAGCAGCGTCGGGCACGGTTAGTACTTGGATGGGAGACCTCTTGGGAATACCGGGTCTTGTAGGCTTTTGTTTTTGTGTAATCTTTTAGTCATGGGACAAACTATGTAGTTGTTTTGTTTTGTTTTCTTCAATATGTTATTGCAAAAGAAAAGAGAGATCGAAATTGTTTGCGCCCGTTCTTTTAAATATCAAAAAGAAAATATGAATTTTATTTCACGACCAACCAAATGCAGTTTGGGGTGATATCGTTTGATGTATATATTCCTTTTATTTGTAAATGTCGCCATTCGATGTGGCTTAGTGACTATTGTGACGTATGGGAAGAAAACAGCGCGTTACCATGAGAGAAATAGAGAGCGCAGTAAACACATCTATAGGCAAGCCTCGCATTACATTATTTTTTTGAAAATCTATTTCTTCGTTTGTGGCCAGTGCGAAAATATTGCCGTATCGATACAGGTGATCGCGGCGTTACAGTGATCGATTCATTCATGTCTATATACGGCTCCGATTCATGGAATATATACTGCTGCCCTCTACATCAACGATGATGAGTACAGTTCAAAGTAAAGTATAAAATACCTAAGAAACCGTTTTCATCGCCTACGACCATACCACGCTGAATATACCGGTTCTCGTCCGATCACCGACAGTCAAGCAGCGTCGGGCCCGGTTAGTACTTGGATGGGAGACCTCTTGGGAATACCGGGTGTTGTAGGCTATTGCTTTTGTGTAATCTTTTAGTCATGGGACAAACTATGTAGTTGTTTTGTTTTGTTTTCTTCAATATGTTATTGCAAAAGAAAAGAGAGATCGAAATTGTTTGCGCCCGCTCTTTTAAATATCAAAAAGAAAATATGAATTTTATTTCACGACCAACCAAATGCAGTTTGGCGTGATATCGTTTGATGTATATATTCCTTTTATTTGTAAATGTCGTCATTCGATGTGGCTTAGTGACTATTGTGACGTATGGGAAGAAAACAGCGCGTTACCATGAGAGAAATAGAGAGCGCAGTAAACACATCTATAGGCAAGCCTCGCATTACATTATTTTTTTGAAAATCTATTTCTTCGTTTGTGGCCAGTGCGAAAATATTGCCGTATCGATACAGGTGATCGCGGCGTTACAGTGATCGATTCATTCATGTCTATATACGGCTCCGATTCATGGAATATATACTGCTGCCCTCTACATCAACGATGATGAGTACAGTTCAAAGTAAAGTATAAAATACCTAAGAAACCGTTTTCATCGCCTACGACCATACCACGCTGAATATACCGGTTCTCGTCCGATCACCGACAGTCAAGCAGCGTCGGGCCCGGTTAGTACTTGGATGGGAGACCTCTTGGGAATACCTGGTGTTGTAGGCTTTTGCTTTTGTGTAATCTTTTAGTCATGGGACAAACTATGTAGTTGTTTTGTTTTGTTTTCTTCAATATGTTATTGCAAAAGAAAAGAGAGATCGAAATTGTTTGCGCCCGCTCTTTTAAATATCAAAAAGAAAATATGAATTTTATTTCACGACCAACCAAATGCAGTTTGGCGTGATATCGTTTGATGTATATATTCCTTTTATTTGTAAATGTCGTCATTCGATGTGGCTTAGTGACTATTGTGACGTATGGGAAGAAAACAGCGCGTTACCATGAGAGAAATAGAGAGCGCAGTAAACACATCTATAGGCAAGCCTCGCATTACATTATTTTTTTGAAAATCTATTTCTTCGTTTGTGGCCAGTGCGAAAATATTGCCGTATCGATACAGGTGATCGCGGCGTTACAGTGATCGATTCATTCATGTCTATATACGGCTCCGATTCATGGAATATATACTGCTGCCCTTTACATCAACGATGATGAGTACAGTTCAAAGTAAATAATAAAATACCTAAGAAACCGTTTTCATCGCCTACGACCATACCACGCTGAATATACCGGTTCTCGTCCGATCACCGACAGTCAAGCAGCGTCGGGCACGGTTAGTACTTGGATGGGAGACCTCTTGGGAATACCGGGGGTTGTAGTCTTTTGTTTTTGTGTAATCTTTTAGTCATGGGACAAACTATGTAGTTGTTTTGTTTTGTTTTCTTCAATATGTTATTGCAAAAGAAAAGAGAGATCGAAATTGTTTGCGCCCACTCTTTTAAATATCAAAAAGAAAATATGAATTTTATTTCACGACCAACCAAATGCAGTTTGGCGTGATATCGTTTGATGTATATATTCCTTTTATTTGTAAATGTCGTCATTCGATGTGGCTTAGTGACTATTGTGACGTATGGGAAGAAAACAGCGCGTTACCATGAGAGAAATAGAGAGCGCAGTAAATACATCTATAGGCAAGCCTCGCTTTACATTATTTTTTTGAAAATCTATTTCTTCGTTTGTGGCCAGTGCGAAAATATTGCCGTATCGATACAGGTGATCGCGGCGTTACAGTGATCGATTCATTCATGTCTATATACGGCTCCGATTCATGGAATATATACTGCTGCCCTCTACATCAACGATGATGAGTACAGTTCAAAGTAAAGTATAAAATACCTAAGAAACCGTTTTCATCGCCTACGACCATACCACGCTGAATATACCGGTTCTCGTCCGATCACCGACAGTCAAGCAGCGTCGGGCCCGGTTAGTACTTGGATGGGAGACCTCTTGGGAATACCGGGTGTTGTAGGCTTTTGCTTTTGTGTAATCTTTTAGTCATGGGACAAACTATGTAGTTGTTTTGTTTTGTTTTCTTCAATATGTTATTGCAAAAGAAAAGAGAGATCGAAATTGTTTGCGCCCGCTCTTTTAAATATCAAAAAGAAAATATGAATTTTATTTCACGACCAACCAAATGCAGTTTGGCGTGATATCGTTTGATGTATATAATTATTCCTTTTATTTGTAAATGTCGTCATTCGATGTGGCTTAGTGACTATTGTGACGTATGGGAAGAAAACAGCGCGTTACCATGAGAGAAATAGAGAGCGCAGTAAACACATCTATAGGCAAGCCTCGCATTACATTATTTTTTTGAAAATCTATTTCTTCGTTTGTGGCCAGTGCGAAAATATTGCCGTATCGATACAGGTGATCGCGGCGTTACAGTGATCGATTCATACATGTCTATATACGGCTCCGATTCATGGAATATATACTGCTGCCCTCTACATCAACGATGATGAGTACAGTTCAAAGTAAAGTATAAAATACCTAAGAAACCGTTTTCATCGCCTACGACCATACCACACTGAATATACCGGTTCTCGTCCGATCACCGACAGTCAAGCAGCGTCGGGCCCGGTTAGTACTTGGATGGGAGACCTCTTGGGAATACCGGGTGTTGTAGGCTTTTGCTTTTGTGTAATCTTTTAGTCATGGGACAAACTATGTAGTTGTTTTGTTTTGTTTTCTTCAATATGTTATTGCAAAAGAAAAGAGAAATCGAAATTGTTTGCGCCCGCTCTTTTAAATATAAAAAAGAAAATGTGAATTTTATTTCACGACCAACCAAATGCAGTTTGGCGTGATATCGTTTGATGTATATATTCCTTTTATTTGTAAATGTCGTCATTCGATGTGGCTTAGTGACTATTGTGACGTATGGGAAGAAAACAGCGCGTTACCATGAGAGAAATAGAGAGCGCAGTAAACACATCTATAGGCAAGCCTAGCATTACATTATTTTTTTGAAAATCTATTTCTTCGTTTGTGGCCAGTGCGAAAATATTGCCGTATCGATACAGGTGATCGCGGCGTTACATTGATCGATTCATTCATGTCTATATACGGCTCCGATTCATGGAATATATACTGCTGCCCTCTACATCAACGATGATAAGTACAGTTCAATGTAAAGTATAAAATACCTAAGAAACCGTTTTCATCGCCTACGACCATACCACGCTGAATATACCGGTTCTCGTCCGATCACCGACAGTCAAGCAGCGTCGGGCCCGGTTAGTACTTGGATGGGAGACCTCTTGGGAATACCGGGTGTTGTAGGCTTTTGCTTTTGTGTAATCTTTTAGTCATGGGACAAACTATGTGGTTGTTTTGTTTTGTTTTCTTCAATATGTTATTGCAAAAGAAAAGAGAGATCGAAATTGTTTGCGCCCGCTCTTTTAAATATCAAAAAGAAAATATGAATTTTATTTCACGACCAACCAAATGCAGTTGGCGTGATATCGTTTGATGTATATATTCCTTTTATTTGTAAATGTCGTCATTCGATGTGGCTTAGTGACTATTGTGACGTATGGGAAGAAAACAGCGCGTTACCATGAGAGAAATAGAGAGCGCAGTAAACACATCTATAGTCAAGCCTCGCATTACATTATTGTTTTGAAAATCTATTTCTTCGTTTGTGGCCAGTGCGAAAATATTGCCGTATCGATACAGGTGATCGCGGCGTTACAGTGATCGATTCATTCATGTCTATATACGGCCCCGATTCATGGAATATATACTGCTGCCCTCTACATCAACGATGATGAGTACAGTTCAAAGTAAAGTATAAAATACCTAAGAAACCGTTTTCATCGCCTACGACCATACCACGCTGAATATACCGGTTCTCGTCCGATCACCGACAGTCAAGCTGCGTCGGGCCCGGTTAGTACTTGGATGGGAGACCTCTTGGGAATACCGGGTGTTGTAGGCTTTTGCTTTTGTGTAATCTTTTAGTCATGGGACAAACTATGTAGTTGTTTTGTTTTGTTTTCTTCAATATGTTATTGCAAAAGAAAAGAGAGATCGAAATTGTTTGCGCCCGCTCTTTTAAATATCAAAAAGAAAATATGAATTTTATTTCACGACCAACCAAATGCAGTTTGGCGTGATATCGTTTGATGTATATATTCCTTTTATTTGTAAATGTCGTCATTCGATGTGGCTTAGTGACTATTGTGACGTATGGGAAGAAATCAGCGCGTTACCATGAGAGAAATAGAGAGCGCAGTAAACACATCTATAGGCAAGCCTAGCATTACATTATTTTTTTGAAAATCTATTTCTTCGTTTGTGGCCAGTGCGAAAATATTGCCGTATCGATACAGGTGATCGCGGCGTTACAGTGATCGATTCATTCATGTCTATATACGGCTCCGATTCATGGAATATATACTGCTGCCCTCTACATCAACGATGATGAGTACAGTTCAATGTAAAGTATAAAATACCTAAGAAACCGTTTTCATCGCCTACGACCATACCACGCTGAATATACCGGTTCTCGTCCGATCACCGACAGTCAAGCAGCGTCGGGCCCGGTTAGTACTTGGATGGGAGACCTCTTGGGAATACCGGGTGTTGTAGGCTTTTGCTTTTGTGTAATCTTTTAGTCATGGGACAAACTATGTGGTTGTTTTGTTTTGTTTTCTTCAATATGTTATTGCAAAAGAAAAGAGAGATCGAAATTGTTTGCGCCCGCTCTTTTAAATATCAAAAAGAAAATATGAATTTTATTTCACGACCAACCAAATGCAGTTTGGCGTGATATCGTTTGATGTATATATTCCTTTTATTTGTAAATGTCGTCATTCGATGTGGCTTAGTGACTATTGTGACGTATGGGAAGAAAACAGCGCGTTACCATGAGAGAAATAGAGAGCGCAGTAAACACATCTATAGGCAAGCCTCGCATTACATTATTTTTTTGAAAATCTATTTCTTCGTTTGTGGCCAGTGCGAAAATATTGCCGTATCGATACAGGTGATCGCGGCGTTACAGTGATCGATTCATTCATGTCTATATACGGCTCCGATTCATGGAATATATACTGCTGCCCTTTACATCAACGATGATGAGTACAGTTCAAAGTAAAGTATAAAATACCTAAGAAACCGTTTTCATCGCCTACGACCATACCACGCTGAATATACCGGTTCTCGTCCGATCACCGACAGTCAAGCAGCGTCGGGCCCGGTTAGTACCTGGATGGGAGACCTCTTGGGAATACCGGGTGTTGTAGGCTTTTGCTTTTGTGTAATCTTTTAGTCATGGGACAAACTATGTAGTTGTTTTGTTTTGTTTTCTTCAATATGTTATTGCAAAAGAAAAGAGAGATCGAAATTGTTTGCGCCCGCTCTTTTAAATATCAAAAAGAAAATATGAATTTTATTTCACGACCAACCAAATGCAGTTTGGCGTGATATCGTTTGATGTATATATTCCTTTTATTTGTAAATGTCGTCATTCGATGTGGCTTAGTGACTATTGTGACGTATGGGAAGAAATCAGCGCGTTACCATGAGAGAAATAGAGAGCGCAGTAAACACATCTATAGGCAAGCCTAGCATTACATTATTTTTTTGAAAATCTATTTCTTCGTTTGTGGCCAGTGCGAAAATATTGCCGTATCGATACAGGTGATCGCGGCGTTACAGTGATCGATTCATTCATGTCTATATACGGCTCCGATTCATGGAATATATACTGCTGCCCTCTACATCAACGATGATGAGTACAGTTCAATGTAAAGTATAAAATACCTAAGAAACCGTTTTCATCGCCTACGACCATACCACGCTGAATATACCGGTTCTCGTCCGATCACCGACAGTCAAGCAGCGTCGGGCCCGGTTAGTACTTGGATGGGAGACCTCTTGGGAATACCGGGTGTTGTAGGCTTTTGCTTTTGTGTAATCTTTTAGTCATGGGACAAACTATGTGGTTGTTTTGTTTTGTTTTCTTCAATATGTTATTGCAAAAGAAAAGAGAGATCGAAATTGTTTGCGCCCGCTCTTTTAAATATCAAAAAGAAAATATGAATTTTATTTCACGACCAACCAAATGCAGTTTGGCGTGATATCGTTTGATGTATATATTCCTTTTATTTGTAAATGTCGTCATTCGATGTGGCTTAGTGACTATTGTGACGTATGGGAAGAAAACAGCGCGTTACCATGAGAGAAATAGAGAGCGCAGTAAACACATCTATAGGCAAGCCTCGCATTACATTATTTTTTTGAAAATCTATTTCTTCGTTTGTGGCCAGTGCGAAAATATTGCCGTATCGATACAGGTGATCGCGGCGTTACAGTGATCGATTCATTCATGTCTATATACGGCTCCGATTCATGGAATATATACTGCTGCCCTTTACATCAACGATGATGAGTACAGTTCAAAGTAAAGTATAAAATACCTAAGAAACCGTTTTCATCGCCTACGACCATACCACGCTGAATATACCGGTTCTCGTCCGATCACCGACAGTCAAGCAGCGTCGGGCCCGGTTAGTACCTGGATGGGAGACCTCTTGGGAATACCGGGTGTTGTAGGCTTTTGCTTTTGTGTAATCTTTTAGTCATGGGACAAACTATGTAGTTGTTTTGTTTTGTTTTCTTCAATATGTTATTGCAAAAGAAAAGAGAGATCGAAATTGTTTGCGCCCGCTCTTTTAAATATCAAAAAGAAAATATGAATTTTATTTCACGACCAACCAAATGCAGTTTGGCGTGATATCGTTTGATGTATATATTCCTTTTATTTGTAAATGTCGTCATTCGATGTGGCTTAGTGACTATTGTGACGTATGGGAAGAAAACAGCGCGTTACCATGAGAGAAATAGAGAGCGCAGTAAACACATCTATAGGCAAGCCTCGCATTACATTATTTTTTTGAAAATCTATTTCTTCGTTTGTGGCCAGTGCGAAAATATTGCCGTATCGATATACAGGTGATCGCGGCGTTACAGTGATCGATTCATTCATGTCTATATACGGCTCCGATTCATGGAATATATACTGCTGCCCTCTACATCAACGATGATGAGTACAGTTCAAAGTAAAGTATAAAATACCTAAGAAACCGTTTTCATCGCCTACGACCATACCACGCTGAATATACCGGTTCTCGTCCGATCACCGACAAGTCAAGCAGCGTCGGGCCCGGTTAGTACTTGGATGGGAGACCTCTTGGGAATACCGGGTGTTGTAGGCTTTTGCTTTTGTGTAATCTTTTAGTCATGGGACAAACTATGTAGTTGTTTTGTTTTGTTTTCTTCAATATGTTATTGCAAAAGAAAAGAGAGATCGAAATTGTTTGCGCCCGCTCTTTTAAATATCAAAAAGAAAATATGAATTTTATTTCACGACCAACCAAATGCAGTTTGGCGTGATATCGTTTGATGTATATATTCCTTTTATTTGTAAATGTCGTCATTCGATGTGGCTTAGTGACTATTGTGACGCATGGGAAGAAAACAGCGCGTTACCATGAGAGAAATAGAGAGCGCAGTAAACACATCTATAGGCAAGCCTCGCATTACATTATTTTTTTGAAAATCTATTTCTTCGTTTGTGGCCAGTGCGAAAATATTGCCGTATCGATACAGGTGATCGCGGCGTTACAGTGATCGATTCATTCATGTCTATATACGGCTCCGATTCATGGAATATATACTGCTGCCCTCTACATCAACGATGATGAGTACAGTTCAAAGTAAAGTATAAAATACCTAAGAAACCGTTTTCATCGCCTACGACCATACCACGCTGAATATACCGGTTCTCGTCCGATCACCGACAGTCAAGCGGCGTCGGGCCCGGTTAGTACCTGGATGGGAGACCTCTTGGGAATACCGGGTGTTGTAGGCTTTTGCTTTTGTGTAATCTTTTAGTCATGGGACAAACTATGTAGTTGTTTTGTTTTGTTTTCTTCAATATGTTATTGCAAAAGAAAAGAGAGATCGAAATTGTTTGCGCCCGCTCTTTTAAATATCAAAAAGAAAATATGAATTTTATTTCACGACCAACCAAATGCAGTTTGGCGTGATATCGTTTGATGTATATATTCCTTTTATTTGTAAATGTCGTCATTCGATGTGGCTTAGTGACTATTGTGACGTATGGGAAGAAAACAGCGCGTTACCATGAGAGAAATAGAGAGCGCAGTAAACACATCTATAGGCAAGCCTCGCATTACATTATTTTTTTGAAAATCTATTTCTTCGTTTGTGGCCAGTGCGAAAATATTGCCGTATCGATATACAGGTGATCGCGGCGTTACAGTGATCGATTCATTCATGTCTATATACGGCTATATAGAGATCGAAATTGTTTGCGCCCGCTCTTTTAAATATCAAAAAGAAAATATGAATTTTATTTCACGACCAACCAAACGCATGGGAAGAAAACAGCGCGTTACCATGAGAGAAATAGAGAGCGCAGTAAACACATCTATAGGCAAGCCTCGCATTACATTATTTTTTTGAAAATCTATTTCTTCGTTTGTGGCCAGTGCGAAAATATTGCCGTATCGATACAGGTGATCGCGGCGTTACAGTGATCGATTCATTCATGTCTATATACGGCTCCGATTCATGGAATATATACTGCTGTCCTCTACATCAACGATGATGAGTACAGTTCAAAGTAAAGTATAAAATACCTAAGAAACCGTTTTCATCGCCTACGACCATACCACGCTGAATATACCGGTTCTCGTCCGATCACCGACAGTCAAGCGGCGCCGGGCCCGGTTAGTACCTGGATGGGAGACCTCTTGGGAATACCGGGTGTTGTAGGCTTTTGCTTTTGTGTAATCTTTTAGTCATGGGACAAACTATGTAGTTGTTTTGTTTTGTTTTCTTCAATATGTTATTGCAAAAGAAAAGAGAGATCGAAATTGTTTGCGCCCGCTCTTTTAAATATCAAAAAGAAAATATGAATTTTATTTCACGACCAACCAAATGCAGTTTGGCGTGATATCGTTTGATGTATATATTCCTTTTATTTGTAAATGTCGTCATTCGATGTGGCTTAGTGACTATTGTGACGTATGGGAAGAAAACAGCGCGTTACCATGAGAGAAATAGAGAGCGCAGTAAACACATCTATAGGCAAGCCTCGCATTACATTATTTTTTTGAAAATCTATTTCTTCGTTTGTGGCCAGTGCGAAAATATTGCCGTATCGATATACAGGTGATCGCGGCGTTACAGTGATCGATTCATTCATGTCTATATACGGCTCCGATTCATGGAATATATACTGCTGCCCTCTACATCAACGATGAGGAGTACAGTTCAAAGTAAAGTATAAAATACCTAAGAAACCGTTTTCATCGCCTACGACAATACCACGCTGAATGTACCGGTTCTCGTCCGATCACCGACAGTCAAGCAGCGTCGGGCCCGGTTAGTACTTGGATGGGAGACCTCTTGGGAATACCGGGTGTTGTAGGCTTTTGCTTTTGTGTAATCTTTTAGTCATGGGACAAACTATGTAGTTGTTTTGTTTTGTTTTCTGCAATATGTTATTGCAAAAGAAAAGAGAGATCGAAATTGTTTGCGCCTGCTCTTTTAAATATCAAAAAGAAAATATGAAATTTATTTCACGACCAACCAAATGCAGTTTGGCGTGATATCGTTTGATGTATATATTCCTTTTATCTGTAAATGTCGTCATTCGATGTGGCTTAGTGACTATTGTGACGTATGGGAAGAAAACAGCGCGTTACCATGAGAGAAATAGAGAGCGCAGTAAACACATCTATAGGCAAGCCTCGCATTACATTATTTGTTTGAAAATCTATTTCTTCGTTTGTGGCCAGTGCGAAAATATTGCCGTATCGATATACAGGTGATCGCGGCGTTACAGTGATCGATTCATTCATGTCTATATACGGCTCCGATTCATGGAATATATACTGCTTCCCTCTACATCAACGATGATGAGTACAGTTCAAAGTAAAGTATAAAATACCTAAGAAACCGTTTTCATCGCCTACGACCATACCACGCTGAATATACCGGTTCTCGTCCGATCACCGACAAGTCAAGCAGCGTCGGGCCCGGTTAGTACTTGGATGGGAGACCTCTTGGGAATACCGGGTGTTGTAGGCTTTTGCTTTTGTGTAATCTTTTAGTCATGGGACAAACAATGTAGTTGTTTTGTTTTGTTTTCTTCAATATGTTATTGCAAAAGAAAAGAGAGATCGAAATTGTTTGCGCCCGCTCTTTTAAATATCAAAAAGAAAATATGAATTTTATTTCACGACCAACCAAATGCAGTTTGGCGTGATATCGTTTGATGTATATATTCCTTTTATTTGTAAATGTCGTCATTCGATGTGGCTTAGTGACTATTGTGACGTATGGGAAGAAAACAGCGCGTTACCATGAGAGAAATAGAGAGCGCAGTAAACACATCTATAGGCAAGCCTCGCATTACATTATTTTTTTGAAAATCTATTTCTTCGTTTGTGGCCAGTGCGAAAATATTGCCGTATCGATACAGATGATCGCGGCGTTACAGTGATCGATTCATTCATGTCTATATACGGCTCCGATTCATGGAATATATACTGCTGCCCTCTACATAAACGATGATGAGTACAGTTCAAAGTAAAGTATAAAATACCTAAGAAACCGTTTTCATCGCCTACGACCATACCACGCTGAATATACCGGTTCTCGTCCGATCACCGACAGTCAAGCAGCGTCGGGCCCGGTAAGTACTTGGATGGGAGACCTCTTGGGAATACCGGGTGTTGTAGGCTTTTGCTTTTGTGTAATCTTTTAGTCATGGGACAAACTATGTAGTTGTTTTGTTTTGTTTTCTTCAATATGTTATTGCAAAAGAAAAGAGAGATCGAAATTGTTTGCGCCCGCTCTTTTAAATATCAAAAAAAAATATGAATTTTATTTCACGACCAACCAAATGCAGTTTGGCGTGATATCGTTTGATGTATATATTCCTTTTATTTGTAAATGTCGTCATTCGATGTGGCTTAGTGACTATTGTGACGTATGGGAAGAAAACAGCGCGTTACCATGAGAGAAATATAGAGCGCAGTAAACACATCTATAGGCAAGCCTCGCATTACATTATTTTTTTGAAAATCTATTTCTTCGTTTGTGGCCAGTGCGAAAATATTGCCGTATCGATACAGGTGATCACGGCGTTACATTGATCGATTCATTCATGTCTATATACGGCTCCGATTCATGGAATATATACTGCTGCCCTCTACATCAACGATGATGAGTACAGTTCAATGTAAAGTATAAAATACCTAAGAAACCGTTTTCATCGCCTACGACCATACCACGCTGAATATACCGGTTCTCGTCCGATCACCGACAGTCAAGCAGCGTCGGGCCCGGTTAGTACTTGGATGGGAGACCTCTTGGGAATACCGGGTGTTGTAGGCTTTTGCTTTTGTGTAATCTTTTAGTCATGGGACAAACTATGTGGTTGTTTTGTTTTGTTTTCTTCAATATGTTATTGCAAAAGAAAAGAGAGATCGAAATTGTTTGCGCCCGCTCTTTTAAATATCAAAAAGAAAATATGAATTTTATTTCACGACCAACCAAATGCAGTTTGGTGTGATATCGTTTGATGTATATATTCATTTTATTTGTAAATGTCGTCATTCGATGTGGCTTAGTGACTATTGTGACGTATGGGAAGAAAACAGCGCGTTACCATGAGAGAAATAGAGAGCGCAGTAAAAACATCTATAGGCAAGCCTCGCATTACATTATATTTTTGAAAATATATTTCTTCGTTTGTGGCCAGTGCGAAAATATTGCCGTATCGATACAGGTGATCGCGGCGTTACAGTGATCGATTCATTCATGTCTATATACGGCTCCGATTCATGGAATATATACTGCTGCCCTCTACATCAACGATGATGAGTACAGTTCAAAGTAAAGTATAAAATACCTAAGAAACCGTTTTCATCGCCTACGACCATACCACGCTGAATATACCGGTTCTCGTCCGATCACCGACAGTCAAGCAGCGTCGGGCCCGGTTAGTACTTGGATGGGAGACCTCTTGGGAATACCGGGTGTTGTAGTCTTTTGCTTTTGTGTAATCTTTTAGTCATGGGACAAACTATGTAGTTGTTTTGTGTTGTTTTCTTCAATATGTTATTGCAAAAGAAAAGAGAGATCGAAATTGTTTGCGCCCGCTCTTTTAAATATCAAAAAGAAAACATGAATTTTATTTCACGACCAACCAAATGCAGTTTGGCGTGATATCGTTTGATGTATATATTCCTTTTATTTGTAAATGTCGTCATTCGATGTGGCTTAGTGACTATTGTGACGTATGGGAAGAAAACAGCGCGTTACCATGAGAGAAATAGAGAGCGCAGTAAACACATCTATAGGCAAGCCTCGCATTACATTATCTTTTTTGAAAATCTATTTCTTCGTTTCTGGCCAGTGCGAAAATATTGCCGTATCGATACAGGTGATTATAATTTCCTATTGGTCCCTAAAGTGGGTTGGAATGTATGTAAATGAGGAGGCGCTCATGCTTGAGCGCTCCCCGGGAGTTATACACGTTGAGTACGTGGGCGTGAGACGCCATTGACCTTATTCTACGATGAGCGAGCTAGACGCCGTTTAAAAAAAAAAAAAATAATAAAAAAAAAAAAAAAATTAATACATTTTAAATGTATTATTAATGATTCATGATATAGTGATGGGTGAGTTAAGAGGAGGTTATGGTTCAGTTCTGTCAATTGGGATTGATAGACATTGTCTTGTTTTGCTTTACGGTGTCATTCTTCGGCACGCATTTACTTTTGTAATAAATTGGACATCACTGACATGATTCATGAATTCGATTTGTTTATTTTATTATGCGTTTGTTCACTTGGAGCGTGACGCCGGTGATGCGGTGCATGAGGTGGCATAATACTCATTAACGAATAATCATGGTATTATGGATATAAGGTGTGTACACACATAGTTGATCGCATGTCATAATAATAACATAGTTTTCTTGATTAGAACACAGGTCTTGACAGGGGTTACTTCCCCTGATGCCTACCTGGACTCTGGTAAGTCCTCCGGTATGCAACATGACATGCCATACAAAGACATGCTACGGCCGTCTAGTGCTCGTCGCTGAAGTTCGGTGCTCCCCAAAAGGTAATAAAGATTATATGTGCACTAACATAGTTCTAACACACGGCAGGTTAAATAGGAAAGTATTTATTTCCGTTTGAGCCTGCGAATTAGTAAATAACGCGGCGTTACAGTGATCGATTCATTCATGTCTATATACGGCTCCGATTCATGGAATATATACTGCTGCCCTCTACATAAACGATGATGAGTACAGTTCAAAGTAAAGTATAAAATACCTAAGAAACCGTTTTCATCGCCTACGACCATACCACGCTGAATATACCGGTTCTCGTCCGATCACCGACAGTCAAGCAGCGTCGGGCCCGGTAAGTACTTGGATGGGAGACCTCTTGGGAATACCGGGTGTTGTAGGCTTTTGCTTTTGTGTAATCTTTTAGTCATGGGACAAACTATGTAGTTGTTTTGTTTTGTTTTCTTCAATATGTTATTGCAAAAGAAAAGAGAGATCGAAATTGTTTGCGCCCGCTCTTTTAAATATCAAAAAGAAAATATGAATTTTATTTCACGACCAACCAAATGCAGTTTGGCGTGATATCGTTTGATGTATATATTCCTTTTATTTGTAAATGTCTTCATTCGATGTGGCTTAGTGACTATTGTGACGTATGGGAAGAAAACAGCGCGTTACCATGAGAGAAATAGAGAGCGCAGTAAACACATCTATAGGCAAGCCTCGCATTACATTATATTTTTGAAAATCTATTTCTTCGTTTGTGGCCAGTGCGAAAATATTGCCGTATCGATACAGGTGATCGCGGCGTTACAGTGATCGATTCATTCATGTCTATATACGGCTCCGATTCATGGAATATATACTGCTGCCCTCTACATCAACGATGATGAGTACAGTTCAAAGTAAAGTATAAAATACCTAAGAAACCGTTTTCATCGCCTACGACCATACCACGCTGAATATACCGGTTCTCGTCCGATCACCGACAGTCAAGCAGCGTCGGGCCCGGTTAGTACTTGGATGGGAGACCTCTTGGGAATACCGGGTGTTGAAGGCTTTTGCTTTTGTGTAATCTTTTAGTCATGGGACAAACTATGTAGTTGTTTTGTTTTGTTTTCTTCAATATGTTATTGCAAAAGAAAAGAGAGATCGAAATTGTTTGCGCCCGCTCTTTTAAATATCAAAAAGAAAATATGAATTTTATTTCACGACCAACCAAATGCAGTTTGGCGTGATATCGTTTGATGTATATATTCCTTTTATTTGTAAATGTCGTCATTCGATGTGGCTTAGTGACTATTGTGACGTATGGGAAGAAAACAGCGCGTTACCATGAGAGAAATAGAGAGCGCAGTAAACACATCTATAGGCAAGCCTCGCATTACATTATTTTTTTGAAAATATATTTCTTCATTTGTGGCCAGTGCGAAAATATTGCCGTATCGATACAGGTGATCGCGGCGTTACAGTGATCGATTCATTCATGTCTATATACGGCTCCGATTCATGGAATATATACTGCTGCCCTCTACATCAACGATGATGAGTACAGTTCAAAGTAAAGTATAAAATACCTAAGAAACCGTTTTCATCGCCTACGACCATACCACGCTGAATATACCGGTTCTCGTCCGATCACCGACAGTCAAGCAGCGTCGGGCCCGGTTAAGGGTGTTGTAGGCTTTTGCTTTTGTGTAATCTTTTAGTCATGGGACAAACTATCTAGTTGTTTTGTTTTATTTTCTTCAATATGTTATTGCAAAAGAAAAAAGAGATCGAAATTGTTTGCGCCCACTCTTTTAAATACACCCGATTCACAAAAAGCACACAGTAAGCCACCGTAAAAAAAAGAAAGGCACACGGTAAAATACTGAAGGGATGACATCTTCTGTAATCTGATGGACACGGTGGGATAATCTGTACAGTGATCCTATCCCTAACCCTAACCCAAACCCTAACCCTAACCCTAACCCCTCAGACGGTACTTGACTGAGTACCTCGTCACCCAGTTGATAGGTGACAACATCTAAACAATATATTACCGTGTACTTTTTTGTCATCCCTTCAGTATTTTACCGTGTGCCTTCTGTGTAATAGGTGGTCTGCAGCAGCATTACATACATCATGACTAGGCAGGGAATCGGCAATCATAATGACCTATATCATGTATTCCCGTTTTGTTTATTGGAATCTTAAGTGTACAGTATATCTCTGTTGTAGGATTGCTAAACCACACGCCGCCATTGTATTTTTGCAAATTGATATTTCACTTTCACAACATAGGAATCATTTTCTCACCCAAACCATTTCTCAATGTTCAAAATGTTGTGGGAATTTTAACCGTTTCAAATGTATTATAAAAATTCATCAGTAGAATGGTATTGTAAATATTTGTTTGGCTTACCTACAAACAATTGTTGGTTGGTTGATAAAATTAACCAACGGTTGTTTACATAGATGAAAATGTTGGTTACTTTTATTAACCAACCAGGGTTGGTTAAAATTATTTATAAAATAATTGGTTTAAGTTCTAATAAATAGTTGGTTATTATTGTAACCCACTAAGGTTGATTACAAATATTTAACAAATAATTAGTTAAAGTTTTAATAAATCGTTGGTTCAACTTGTAACCAACTAGGGTTGGTTAATCTTTTAACCAAGAGTTGGTCGGTTCACCTGGAAACCAACTGTTGGTTAAAATTTTAACCAGTTGGTTAAATTTGTTGAGAGTGTACAATGAGAAATTCTATCGGTATTTTTCATTGGTATTTTCATCGGTAAGTACACCATGAAAGCGGTATATGAGTGCGCCTCATAGAAGTATGAATAAACAAACCAACCCGTTTATAACTAGAAGGCTCACTTAACGCGCGCAAGTCACGTGTCCCATAGACTTTGTACATGGGCAACATGGCGGAGGGAACCGATTTTTGAAGCTCCCGTAGCCTACTTCTCTACGTCATCGCGTAGTGACCTAGAAATACTTGACCAATCATCATGCTATGCAGTGCGTAGACTGTCGCGCCTATTTTCCTGCGCACTGTCCTAGATTTGTATCACGCTTATGAACAATGGGATCCATGGTGACGTATGCATATGAACTTGTTTTATTGACCTCGATCCGGTGACGACGAAAATGAACTAATCTGTGATTGGTTTACTGGAGTTTCCAAGTAACCCATAATGCAACCAGTTGTAGGCTCTTCCGGTGAGCAAAAATCGCGGCACTCTGGCAGCAGTGACACCCCCCTGGTGCGCCTAGTAAAGTGCACAGTACGCACATTCTCAACATGCGTAATTACGCATATGTATTGTGACGTTGCAAAATGCCTTCTAATCGGTTTCAAACTTAACCCTCAGCCGCCATGCTGTTCTTGTACAAAAGTAATAGGGTACTAGCAAAGACGCTTAATAGAAAGACCGACCACTGTACAATTATCCTGCACAAAGTGAATGGGCAGAGCGCGATGTTCAAAATGAACACGCACTTTGATACGCAGGCTTTTCATTATGACGTCACAATAACAATGTTTACTTCGCATGACTAAAAATAACTTCAAGAAGACATGATAAAGTTTGATGACCCCAAATTTGCATAGCGCGCGTGAAATTTGTTTTGCGCACTTGGGTACGCGTACAATAATAAAGAATTAAATAAAGACAGTGCGCGAACTGGGCGCGCGTTAACATTATAATGCGCGAGTAGCCATTGCCATTTTTCCTCTACACGGTAAGATCTTTAAATTTCAAAAATATATTTCTCACAGCTTTAATTTCAAATGCAAAATGGCTATCGACTATAATTTTAAAATGTTTTTCTCCTCTCAAGACAAATATTTATTTTACATGAAGACATAGCCCTTAAGGTTACTAAAGTCGCCACTAAGCTCTTGGTCAATCTTCATACTAGCCTGAATTTGCCGAGTTCTAGAAAGCTCGGTCTAATCTTTATTTTCTTAAAAAATCATACTAAAGAGGGGAACTGAATTTCCAAAAAAGCTATCGACTATAATTTTAAAATGTTTTTTTATTAATCAAAATGACATAAATATAGTGATATAATACATTCCCTATGGTTACTAAAGTCCGGCTTAAAGGACCTAAAGAATACAACTTGCTTTGGCACTTATTCCATAGTTGATGACTTGTAAAATAGGTCTGCCGAAAAAAAATCCATGAAAATAAACACAGTAGTGATTTAAGACTAATTTTCTAATGCCAAATCTCATTTAGCAGCCAGTTTACGCCCCACCCACATTTAGGGTCCAGAATCGGCAGCGTGATTGACATTTGATTGACAATTAATTGGCTTACGTCATAACGCGTCATCTACAGAATTTAGTTCGTAATTTAGATGACGTCACATTTTCGCGATTTAAAAGGGGTGTTCCCAGGACAATTAGATATTTACCTATTACCCCAAAATTGATTGATTTCATGAGAATGACTGCCAAATTCTTTTTCTTAAGGAAAAATTACATATAGAGAGCCGACTTGTGAAAATCAGGCCATCTAGACGCTATAGGTCCTTTAAGCTCGATTTGAATCTTCATTTTGCCTGAAGGGACATCGCTGCACGACCGTCAGTGATTTGTCTTGTACTTCTATAGTCTTTGGTACTAGGCATACTGTACGCGTTTGTGATATTTTTGTAATAGAAACAGTACAGCATGAGTGCGCCTAGTAAAGTGCGCAGTACGCACATTCTCAGCATGCGTTATTACGCACATGGATTATGATGTTGCAAAATGCCTTGTAATCGGCTTCAAACTTAACCCTCAGCCGCCGTGCTGTTCTTGTACAAAAGTAATAGAGTACAGTACCTGCGGGCGGTACAGTTTACATTCTAGTTCTACAACGGCAGTGTTGGAGTCATACTTATATGTGTAGAACTAGACGGTAAACTGTACCGCCCGCAGACTGGTACCGTACCCTATTACTTTTGTACAATAACAGCATGGCGGCTGAGGGTTAACGTCATAATCCATGTGCGTAATAACGCATGTTGAGAATGTGCGTACTGCGCACTTTACAAGGTGTACAATTATAATTCTGAACAAGGGGTAGGACTAGACAGAACACTTCTCTGTGAAATGTGATTATTTTGTATCATTCACCTGGTCCTGATGCTTCTTTCAGCCATGGTATGCTCTGCTCTATCTTGTAGCACAATCCAGCCAAGAATTAGGCATATTTGACTTGCAATTGGACATGAAATTGGACAGAATTTGGAATTATTACTTGTGACTTTAGTGTGTGCTTTGGAGCTGTGGTCCCAAACATTCACAACTGTGCAGCTTTCGCTATATTGCAGGCATATTGCACATTTTGATTGTGGTATTGAGGAACATTCCTGAGGATTAACATGCCAAATACAAGGAAAAAAGCACCAAGCGCTGCCCCAAAGGCTGGAAGGTTTTTACGACCTAGAAGTGACCAGCAAGGCCACCCTTCCACCCCGGTTCCACCTAGCCCATTCCAGATTAACGACGTTCTGGACCGTAAAATCCAGGCTCAGCAGGGGATGGGGGCAGCTGCAGGTCCAAATCAGGAGAAGGGTTTCTTTGTGAACTTCGACATTGAGGACCAGCTGGAGGGAGTTGACCAGGCGGAGAAAGGGAAAATGGGAGAAATCATAATGCGGGCGGTTGAGGCAACTGTGAAGGCGGCCATTCCAGCTGTCGTCCAGGCTGTGAAGGAGGTCTGCTTTGCCGCGATGAAGGAGGTGGTAAACCCCCATCTCCTCCGCCTGCAGTACAAAGCAGATGAAATTGAGCAATCTACAAGGAGGGAGAATCTTCGTATTAGTGGGCTTCCTGAGGCTGATGGGGACGAGACGGAGGACCAGCTGATCGCAAAGGTCTGCAATGTCGCTGAGAAGGCAGGAGTGGATGTGTCAGAACGTGATGTGTCAACATGCCACCGTCTGGGGAAGAGAGGAGAGGGCAAGGTTCGGCAAACCATCGTGCGTTTTGCTGTTCGGAGGAGGAGAGATGCCCTCTACAGTTCCCGTTTCCAATTGAAAGGGAAGGAGGGATGTAGAAACATCTACATCAACGAAGATTTGACCCCCATGAGGTATTCTGTCCTCATGCGTGCGAAAGGATCCCCTCTCGTGAAGGGTGTGTCCACCAGGAATGGGAACGTCATCTGCAAAATGACTAACGACGAGATCAAGACCATCACTTCTCCAGATGGCTTGTTCGATGTTGGCATTGACGACATCGACTACGAGAAGTTCAAACTGCATTTCCTTGCCTAACTCTCTTTTCCACAACTTGTACAGATCTTTAAATAATATTCGATGATGATTAATATCGATTATGATGAGAATAATATTGATGTACAAGCACATAGTTTAACCCCAACCGATTTTGATGATACCATGCAGCTCACTTGTTCTACCTCTCTTAGTATTACTCATGTGAACATTAGATCCCTTAATAAGAATATTGGAGAATTGAGTTTCCTGTATGAACATAGTTTGAGTTCTAAATTTGATGTGATTGCCCTATCTGAAGTATGGAGTGTTCCTAATGTTGATACTGTTAATTTAAAAGATTATGTACTCGAGGTTAACTGCCGGGAGGCTGATTTAAGGGGTGGTGGAGTTGGTGCATACCTCAATATCATGTTAAAATATATAAGATTAGATTATACTGTCTTGCATGCTGAAAGCCTCTGGTTGGAGATAATTGGAAATGATAATACCATTGTTATGGGTGTAATTTACCGTAAACCAAATACTGACATTTGTCAATTTCAAAATAGTTTATTAGGCATCTTGGAGAGGTTAAATGTTGGAAGGTCAAATATAGTCTTAATAGGTGATTTTAATATAGATTTGTCTCGTAGAAATGTTAATATAAGGACAGATGATTATTTGAGCACAATAGAGAGTACTGGAATACAGCAGATTATTACAATGCCGACGAGAGTGACAGATCAGTCTTCATCTCTTATTGATCATGTTTATACTAATGTAAGTAATTGTGTAATTCATTCAGGTGTTATAGAAACTGATGTGTCTGATCATTTTCCTATATTTGCGGTATTTCAACATCACCCTATTGTGAATAAGGATGTTTCTTTGAGGAAAATTGCTCGCACGTACAAGCAGTTTAATGTTCATTTGTTTTGTGATGATCTCGCAAGCATTAATTGGGATTGTGTATGTAGATGCAACGATGTTAATATGGCTTATTCTGTATTTTATGATTTGTTTGTAAAGGTGTGTGATAAACATGCTCCAAATAGTGTGCATACTAGTGTACAGACGAGACATACTCCAAAAAAGCCATGGATAACTAAAGCAGTTCTTAAGTCTATTAAGAAGAAACACAGTTTATATAAGAAATATAAAGCATCAAATTTTAATGTAGAATATGCACAAGAGTATAAGAAATATAGAAATACATTAACAACGGTACTGAGGAATGCTAAACGAATGTATTATAGTAAGTTATTTGATGAAAATAAGCATGATACAGGTAAAACATGGAAAACAATAAACGAGTTGATTAGTGGAAGAGGAAAGTCTAAAAATACTGAATTAGATGAGTTAGTTTTACCGTCGGATCGTATTGGTGGAGCTGCTAGAGTTGTGTCCTCTGAGAGAGACATAGCCGAGGAGCTAAATAATTATTTTGTCACTATTGGGTCAAACTTAGCAAGGAAAATTCCAAATGTATGTTTTAGTTATAAGGAGTACTTAGGGAGAATAAATGACAAATCGTTGTTTTGGAAACCCGTTACAGAAAGGGAAGTTTTGGATTATTTGTGTGGTCTAGACAGTAAGAAAACTCATGGATATGATAATCTACCAGTAAGACTGATAAAGGATGCAGCTAATTTTATTGTTGTACCATTGACTTACATTTTTAATTTGTCACTAGAAACGGGTACTTTTCCTGATTGTCTTAAGGTAGCTAAGGTGACACCTATTTATAAAAAAGGGGCAAAGGCGGAACCAGGAAATTATAGGCCTATATCAGTTTTGCCTGTTGTTGGAAAAATATTTGAGAGAATTGTAAATGTTCGTTTAATAGATTTTTTGGAGACTAGTGATATTTTGTATAAGCATCAGTATGGATTCCGTAAGAAATATAGTACTAAATTATCTTTGATTAATCTTATTAATACACTTATGAGATCAATGGATGAAGGTAAAGTTACTCTTGGTATATTTATAGATTTTCAAAAGGCATTCGATACTATAAATCATGATATTCTTTTAGAAAAGATGGCACATTATGGTATTCGTGGTGTTGCGTTACAATGGTTTGTTAATTATCTTTTGAATCGCTCTCAGGCGTTATGCTATAAGGAGGCAACATCTGCCAGGAAGAATATAACATGCGGTGTACCACAGGGGACAGTTCTTGGTCCTACATTGTTTTTGATTTATATTAATGATTTACCACGTTCTACTAACTATTTTAATTTTAGATTGTTTGCTGACGATTCAAATATTTTCCATACTTATGATGCTAGTCGAACGGAAATTGATATAAATGAAGTCAATGAGCAGTTAAACGAAGTTCAAAAATGGTGTAACGCTAATAAGCTCACTATTAACTTAAAGAAAACTAATTATATGTTTATTAAAAGTAAAAGGCAGATCGTTAATATAAATAGTGTCCTTAGACTGTCCGATACAGATATAAGTGAAGTGAGTGTGGCATCTTTTGTAGGAGTTCAAATTGATAGCACCTTGACTTGGAAACACCATATTGAATGTGTAAACAAGAGTGTACGGAGAAAAGTGGGCTTGCTCTTTAAGCTGAGATATTTTGTGCCTCAGTATATTCTTGTGCTCTTATATAAATGTTTTATACAACCCCACATACTGTATGGAATAGAGGTGTGGGGGAGTAGCTATAAATCTCACTTGAATTGTATTCATTTATCCCAAAAGATGGCTGTGCGAGCGATTACATTCTCATTATTTAGAACATCCTCAAAACCACTGTTTCAAAACTTGAGGATATTGGACGTGTTTAGCTTGCATGAACTTGCAGTTTCAACATTTGTGTATGATTTGTTCGTAGGAAATTCACCACACTCCTTACTAGAATATTGTGAAGTGCTACATCATACTTATAGTACCAGAGGGAAAGAAAACTTTCTGTTACGCTTGCCGATATGTAGGACAACTCAAGGGACATTCTCCATTTCTTTTGTTGGGTCAAAACTTTGGAACAGTTTGCCTCAGGAGATTAAAGAAAAAAAAAACAGATATTTATTTCGTAAGGCCCTCACAATGTATTTGGTAAATAAATAAATAATTGTATATGCTTGGTTAGAAATGCCTTTGGTAGAATGTATACAATGTATACCTCATTAATTATAATGATTCTTTTATATGAAAGTTATTTTACAGTGAAGTTATTTTATACTGTCATTTGTATTATAGTTTAGTTTATACTATACAATAGAGAGGACCGATCTCGACTAGCACTTGTGCTAACTTTCGGTTCTCCTTTAGCGACAACTTGATTTTTGATCTAACGCATTTTAGGTAGATACACGTCTGACATTTTTATTTTTACTTTAATTGTTTTGTTAAGTATGTACAGTAATTATTTGTGATAATTTTGTCTTACATGTATTTGATGATGATGATGTATTTTTTGTTGTTGTTAATAAAACTTCAAACTTCAAACTTCAACTTCAAACTTCAAACTCAATCCATGCTGTACTATTTATATTTTAAAAATATCACAAACGCGTACAGTATAACCTTTGCGCGATACGCGCTTGATAACAATATGTTGTCCCTCACACAGTCAATGACTGACACGTTGACTTGTCGTATGGAAGGCAATTCATCTCCAAATCGACATCAATCATACATGTCATAGAGAGTGTTTAATATCAAAATAACATACAAGTTGGGTTTTATATGATCCAGTAGAATGCGCAACACTAATATTCATTGCACTAGATATGGCGATGGTCATGCAATCATGTTTGATGAATTGTATAATGTTATTCCATATAAATTTGGATATGTACAGCGCATCATACTTTTGATGACGTTTTGTAACGTTGGGTGACGTTGCAAAA
Source organism: Echinarachnius parma (assembly GCA_037951105.1). Taxonomy (NCBI): domain Eukaryota; kingdom Metazoa; phylum Echinodermata; class Echinoidea; order Clypeasteroida; family Echinarachniidae; genus Echinarachnius; species Echinarachnius parma. Next base: position 35,490 of record JBAMJV010002855.1, on the reverse strand, counting down.
AGGCTTCTAATCTCGAGACAGCGAAACCAACATGGCGGCTGAGTTTACCCCCCTTGGCTAAAAGTCGCGCGCGTACGATTTTCCACCAACACACACACACATCTCCGTCTATACTTCGGACGTTATATGGCCGCGATCCGACCGTCCAGCTAGTGGAATATGACGAACAATTGTCTAGCATAACCTATACTTCGTTGTGTATACGCTCGCTCAGGGAAGACTAGTAGTAGTACGATCGATGCAATCATTTAGGTATTTGATCGATCACATACCGTAATGTGTGATGATCGATCATGTGATTACTTGCCAATAAAATGTATCTCTTCATCATCATACTCAGAAGAAAAAAAAGAATGGATAACATTTGAAGCGTGAATCATGCAAGAAGGGTATTGTGAAAGTAGTGATTAGTATACGTAATACTTGGAACACATATAATCGTTATTCATAATATGTTTTTCTTTGTCGATCACCGTTCTGCAACAAGTATAATCGATTACGTCTACCTTTGCCACACTTCCCTTTTTTCTAAAATTATGAAATAGATTATTTACAAAAAAACTATTTAAAAAATGGCTTTTATTAGATAAAATAGAATTAAATAACGTTAAAAATAGTATTTATTTTTTCAAAAATTAAATAATTGCATATACATGCAAGTTATAACTTGCATTTTACTCTTCTGTTTAATTATAACCACTTTTTTAAGGTTTGCATTTTTTATCATAAAAATTCAACCTACGTTAATGTTTAGAGTTTAGGCGGGACGGCAGTGTGAGTTAGACTCGGCTTAGCCAGCACGCGTAGTTAGCCGCTCGTGCTGCTGTTTTGCTCATTTTCTGTTTGAAAATGTACGATAATTTTGGAAAGAGATATTGCGACCTGCAACATCTCTAAAATATAATAATAAACAATGGGGAAAATGCTTACACTTTTTCAAATATTTTCAAAAGCGGTTTTTAGATAGTTGTTGATGATCTCTCTATTTAAAGGGACTAAGTAACATTGTCGAAATCCTCAAAATAAAATGTTCATTCTAGCGGTTCCCTCATAGCTTGTTGTATTCGTATTAACACTAAAATCATGGGACAGGTTTCGGTTTTTCAAATTTCCCTTTCGTTACAAAGATATGTACAATCAAAGTATTCAGATAAGAAAAACTGCCCCGGAGTTTTTCTTACCGTGTACAAAGTGAGTGCAGTGAGTTAGTTTATATCACTTTGCATTTTTGCTCATAACTTGGCCATGCAATGTCCATTTGACTTGAAATTTTCACACAATACCCTGTGGACATATGAGATAACAACAATATACATTGCATCAACCATTCATCACTTTTTGCACATGTCAACAAAGTTATTAGATCCCTTTAATCATTATTTCTACAAAACATCACATATATGCATAATTTTGTATGCGAAAATGGTTGATATTGCGACCTGCAACATCTCTAAAATATAATAATAAACAATGGGGAAAATGCTTACACTTTTTCAAATATTTTCAAAAGCGGTTTTTAGATAGTTGTTGATGATCTCTCTATTTAAAGGGACTAAGTAACATTGTCGAAATCCTCAAAATAAAATGTTCATTCTAGCGGTTCCCTCATAGCTTGTTGTATTCGTATTAACAATAAAATCATGGGACAGGTTTCGGTTTTTCAAATTTCCCTTTCGTTACAAAGATATGTACAATCAAAGTATTCAGATAAGAAAAACTGCCCCGGAGTTTTTCTTACCGGCGTGTACAAAGTGAGTGCAGTGAGTTAGTTTATATCACTTTGCATTTTTGCTCATAACTTGGCCATGCAATGTCCATTTGACTTGAAATTTTCACACAATACCCTGTGGACATATGAGATAACAACAATATACATTGCATCAACCATTCATCACTTTTTGCACATGTCAACAAAGTTATTAGATCCCTTTAATCATTATTTCTACAAAACATCACATATATGCATAATTTTGTATGCAAAAATGGTTGAAACCAATGCCTTTTTAGAGAGCGCCCTGTTGTGTTTTAATGGCTCTTTTTGAATGATAACAGGCTTTTTACTTAGTCGTTTGTAATGTTGTATACCTTTCGAGCATGGTAGAGTTACATGTATAACTATTAGTTTGTACTGTTACTTTGCAGGTTTTGGTTACTAAAGTTCAGCCTCACCAAAACTGTACTACCCCTTTAAATGCTAGAATTTTTTTAAATGGTCTCTTTATTGAATTATTATTTCATCCAAACGTCAGATTCATATTTGTAAATGAAAAAAATGCTTGAAATGTACGTAGCGTATGAGCGGCTCTGCGCGCGGTTAAATTGCACGTCGTCAACGTTCGTTTTTTGTTCACCAATAAATGCTGAATTACTCAATTTCAAAGCAGTTTTTGTCAAAATCTTTACATTAAAGTCATACATGTAAAGTGTCCAAATCCACGAAAATTACTTGGAGCTTCCTCGTTTCTCTTCTACCGTGTTGTTTAGCTTATGGTAAGAGAATAATAAAATAGGGTTTGATTTTTTCAAATGTCCCTTTAGTATGAAGATAATTATCATTGAAAATCATTATTTCTAAAGCGTTAATCAACGTAATTGAAAAAAAGTACATTTGTCTTAGCTGAGAACGTCCGCATGCAGCACCCGTGAGAACATTCCGGAGATTGAACTTTGAGCCGAGCGAGTTCAAATTCCATGAATTATGTACTACGTGTGTAAAAATACACGGGTGCGAATATCTCAAACGGATCATTCATTACTGCTACAAAAGTATGGCAGACCATCAGTATTCGGTGATAAAATATGAACTCAATATTCGTTTTTTTCACTAGGTAAACAGTGTTCGTTTTCTTTCAAACTTTCACAAATCTTTCAATTGTATTTTACAATGATATTGATATAGGATTGAAGTCTCAAATGTCATTTTGTGCAATATCTGACACTTTACATGCATCACTTTAAGATCTAAATTATGATATAGGCATATTCTCTCACGTGGTTGATGATTAAAAAATAACATCTGATTTTCTGTGTGTGGGGCGCTTCCCAGGTAGTACACTTATTTGGCTTCAACAATGTGCCAACTAAAATTCCAAAATAAATAATTACCTAAATGTACCAAATAAAAAAATAATAATAATTCCAAGTTAGCATATCGTGTATATTTAATATTAATAATGATAATGATAACAACTTTCCACGTTTTATATAGCGCTTGATTACAGCTAAGTCTCAAAGCACTCGTAGCATGTTAACCTTAGCTTTAGCCGAGCAGCCTCATTCAAGCGCCCAAGCATTTAAATTGATAATTGCGGTTGAAAGCATCACATTTTGATAAAGTGTATTGTGTATCGCACGAAAGAGCGTATATATATGTGGCCAGCGTAGACGGGCCAAACTGACGGTGAATTTAGACTCAATGTCAGCAGCTTATATAAACGTTTAAAGTGATATTTCTGCATTTAACGATACGAAGGTTCGGATTTCTCTACGCAAGCTACTTTTTAGGCTATTTCTACAATACTAATCAATTATTTTGGCCAATAAAGGGGGGGGGGGGGGGGGGGGGGTAAGTCCAAGCTATTTTGTCGCTGACCTATACTCTACCGTCAAGGAAGTCTAGTACAATCGACGCAATTTGATCGATCACAGACCGTAATGTGGATGTGGTGTGGCAAGATTGGTAGAGCGCGCGCTTTCCGATCATGAGATCCCGAGTTCGAACCCTGCCCACGGCGTTTGTCCTTCATCAAGACAATTTATCCACTATTGTTGCTCTCTATTTTCTTGAGCCCACTGAGCGCTTGGAAGGAATACTCCCCATGGAGTGAAGATGGTGCACACAATGTGTGCTGGTTTGCATTGTATCCTATGACCGGGGTAATAATATAATTGTAAAGCGCTTAGAGATGATTATCAATCGTGATAGGCGCTATATAAATAGCGTATATTATTATATGTGATGATCGATCATGTGATTAGCCAAGTAACTGTATCTCTTCATCATACTCAGTAAAGTATCTTGTGTATCGCACGAAGGAGCGTATATATGTGGCCAGCGTAGACGGGCCAAACTGAAGGTGAATTTAGACTCAAATAATCGACGCAATTTGATCGATCACAGACCGTAATATGTGATGATCGATCATGTGATTACTTGCCAATAAAATGAATCTCTTCATCATCATACTCAGTGAAAAAAACATAATGGATAACATTAGAAGCGTGAATCTGGCAAGAATGGTATTGTGAAAGTAGTGATTAATATACGCAATTCTTGGAACAAATATAATCGTTATTCATAATATGTTTTTCTTTGTCGATCACTGTTCGGCAACAAGTGTAATCGATTACGTCTATCCGTGCAATACTTCCCTTATTCCTAAAATAAAAAAATAGATTTATTAAAAAAATATATATTATAAAATCTCTTTTATTAGATATTACAAAATTATATAAGGTAAAAGAGTATTATTATTTTTCAAAAATTAAATAATGGCATATACTTGCAAGTTATAAATTTCATTAACGCTTCTGTTTAATTCTAACCAGTTTTGTTAAGGTTTGCATTTTTTCTTATAAAATTCATCCTTCGTTTACCTTTAGAGTTGAACACCGACAGCATAAGCTAGCCTCAGCTTAACACGCACGCGTATTTAGCCGCTGGTGCTGCTGTGTTTGAAAATGTACGATTTTGGAAAGAGATATTGCGACCTGCAACATCTCTAAATAATAAACAATGGGAAAAATGCTTACTACTTTCAAATATTTTCTGAAGCGGGATTTAAATAGTTGTTGATCTCTCTATTTAATAATTATTTTAACATCACATGCATAAATTTGTATGAAAAAATGGTTGAAACCAATGCCTTTTTAGAGAGCGCCCTGTTGTGTTTTAATGTTTGCATGATAACAGGCTTTTTATGCCTCCGCAACGAAGTAGCCGGAGGCATTATGTTTTCGGGTTGTCCGTCCGTCCGTCCGTCCGTACGTCCGTCCGTCCGACCGTACAATGTACGTCCCGTTCTCGTGATCGCATTATCTCAAGAACCAATTGACAGATCCTCACCAAACTTGGTTCATGTATGTATCCTGGGGTGCCAATGATCTGATTAGATTTTGGGGTCATGAGGTCAAAGGTCAAAGGTCACAGGGCTCATTATATATGCAAACATAGCTATTGATCGCGTTATCTTAAGATGGATTTGCACCATACTTGGTACATGTATTTATCTTGAGGTGACTAATAACTGGTTAGATTTTGGGGTCTTGAGGCCAAAGGTCAAAGGTCGCAGGGCACAATATATGCTAAATTAGCTATTAATTACAAAATCACAAGAACTGAATGTCATATTTCAATCAAACTTGGTACCTGAATGTGTCCCAGGAAGCCATTGTAGCCATCATATTTTGGGGTCATGAGGTCAAAGGTCAAGGTCACATGACTCATTATGCCAAAATAGCTTATAATTGCAATACCTCAAAAACCAGTTGACCAAAAAAACATCAAACTTGGTACCTAGATTATATTTGTATCTTGTAATTTGTACTATTAAAATTGAGTTGAAGAATTAATTCAGTGCATGTTAATTTGGGCTTGATATAAATCTCGCAATGGCGGAGGCATCATTTTCGACTGCGCGTAGTCGAAGATCCATCTAGTTACTTAGTCGTTTGAAATGTTGTATACCCCGCGAGCATGGTAGAGTTATAACTATTAGATTGTACTGTTACTCAATTTCAAAGCAGTTTTTGTCAAAATCTTTATATTAAGATCTGATTTATGATATAGGCATATTCTCTCACGTGGTAGGTAATACAAACATATGATTTTCTGTGTGTGGGGCGTTTCCCAGTATGCACACTTTTTTGGGCTTCAACAATGTGCCAACTAAAATTCCAAGTCCAAAATAAATAATTACCAAAATTTACCAAATAAAAAAAGCAAACATTCCAAGTTAGCATATCGTGTATATTTAATATTAATAATGATAACAACTTTCCACGGTTTATATAGCGCTTTATTACAGCCAAGTCTCAAAGCGCTCGGAGCATGTTTACCTTGGCTCATAGCCGAGCATGCCTCATTCAGGCGCTCAAGCATTTAAATGAATAACTTACTGCTAAGTACCCCATTGCGGTGGAAAGCATCACATTTGGATAAAGTGTCTTGCTGAAGGACGCACGTGCCGCGGCTGGGAATCGAACCCACGACCCTCTTATTGAAAGACAAAGGCACGAACCAATACACCACAGCACTCCAACACAATGTAACAATCTCACCTCTCATGTGACCCTGAGTCCTGTATTAACTGATGATAAATGAAGCATTTTAAAACCGAAATGTCTGCAGAGTTGGTCGGTTGTTTAATGTTTTCCCATACAGTATCCGTTCATCATAATCATGGAATTAAAATTCATTTGATTTGAGGTGTTGAAGCCCAATACCAGTTTTGGGAAACGCCCTCGCTCAAAAAATGAAATGGACGCTCTTATTACCAATCATGTGAAAGAATATGTTTTACTAATACGCGATGATAACAAATTGGCCTGCAAACCGCCTACTATTGATATATTTGGTAAATTATAAAACTCATCTACTGTAAATTGAGATCGCCATGAATTGAAAACCCTTGTGCGCTGCGTGTTAATCCTATGACAAATGCGGCACACGTGTGTATCGCACGAAGGAGCGTACATATGTGGCCAGCGTAGACGGGCCAAACTGACGGTGAATTTAGACTCAATGGCCCGTATTCACAAAGGAGGTTTGTACAAACCCCGGGTCAAACCCCGGTTTACATCTATGGAATACCAATAATGTAAACTGATGGAGAGAGAATGTAAATTCCTTACTTGTTAACAATGTTGATGGTACACATTCTCTCGCCATCAGTTTACAATTGGCATTCCATAGATGTAAACCGCCCTTTGAACCGGGGTTTGTACAAACCTCCTTTGTGAATACGGGCCATTGTCAGCGACTTTCATAAACGTTTAAAGTGATATTTCTGCATTTAACGATACGAAGGTTCGGATTTCTCAGTCTACGTAAGCTACTTGTTAGGTTATTTCTACAATACTAATCAATTATTTTGGCCAATAAAGTTATTTCCGATAATTTTCCAAAAACGAGCATTTAGGTTTCATCATGCAAGAATGCTGTTGTGATATTATAGTTACTTAATACATTTTTTTTTAAGAGGGGTGGGGGGGGGGGGGGGGGGGGGTAAGTCCAATCTGCTATTTTGTCGCTGACTATAATACTCTACGGTCAAGGAAGTCTAGTACAATCGATGCAATTTGATCGATCACAGACCGTAATATGTGATGATCGATCATGTGATTATTTGCCAAGTAACTGTTTCTCATCATCATACTCAGTTAAAAAAAAAAATGGATAACATTTCAAGCGTGAATCATGCAATAATGGTATTGTGAAAGTATTGATTAATATACGCAATTCTTGGAACAAATATAATCGTTATTCATATTATGTTTGTCATTGTCGATCACTGTTCTGCAACAAGTATAATCGATTACGTATATCCGTGCAATACTTCCCTTATTCCTAAAATTAAAAAATAGATTTATTAAAAAAATAAAAGAATTAAAATGTCTTTCATTAGATATTACAAAATTATCAAAGGTAAAATAATATTATTCTTTTTCAAAAATTAAATAATGGTATATACTTGCAATTTATAAGTTTCATTAACGCTTCTGTTAAATCATAACCGTTTTTGTTAAGGTTTGCAATTTTTCTTATATTAATTCATCCTTCGGTATTCAGAGTTGAGCATCGGCAGCACGAGTTAGACTCTGCCTAGCCCGCACGCGTATTTAGCCCCTCGTGCTGCTGTTTGCTTGAAAATGAACGATTTTGGAAAGAGATATTGCGACCTGCAACATCTCTAAAATATAAACAATGGGAAAATGCTTACTACTTTCAAATATTTTCTGTAGCGGGTTTTAAATGGTTGTTGATGATCTCTCTAATAATTATTTCAACAAAACATCAAATGCATAAATTTGTATGAAAAAAATGGTTGAAACCAATGCCTCTTTAGAGGGCGCCCTGTTGTGTTTTAATGACTCTGTTTGCATGATAACAGGCTTTTTACTTAGTCGTTTGTAATTTTGTATACCCCACGAGCATGGTAGAGTTATAACTATTAGTTTGTACTGTTACTTTGCAGGTTTTAGTTACTAAAGTTCAGCCTTACCAAAACGGTTCTACCCCTTTAAATGCTAGAAATTTGTTTAAATGGTCTCTTTATTGAATTATTATTTCATCCAAACATCACATTCATATTTGTTAATGAAACAAAATGCTTGAAATGCACGTAGCGTATAAGCGGCTCTGCGCGCCGTTATGTTGCACGTTGTCAACGTTTGGTTTTTGTTTTCCAATAAATGCTGAATTACTCAATTTCAAAGAAGATTTTGTCAAAATCTTTACATTAAAATCTAAATTATGATATAGGCATATTCTCTCACGTGGTAGGCAATACAAACATGCTTCCTCTTTTCAAACATTTACAAAAGCGGTTTTTAAAATAGTGGTTGATTATCTATCTAATTCCTATTCAACAAAACATAACGTGCATAATATTTTATTTAAAATGGTTGAAACCAATGAATTTTTAGAAAGTGCCCTTTGAGTTTTAACCGCTCTTTTTTGTTAATCGGCTTTTTACTAGGTCATTTGTTATTTTGTAACAATTTTGAGCATGTTGGAGTTATATTCCAGTTCGCAGTTACGTTTTGAGCATGTGCAGTACAAAGGTCAAGTGAGAAAGTTGTGCATTCATCGAGTTGAAAGGACTGGATAAGGTTCTTTACTAGTTATTCTTGTTTGCTTAACTCACTGCACTCACTTTGTACACGGTTTCCAAAACTCCACGGGACTTTTTCTTATCTGAATACTTCGATTGTACATATCTTTGTAACGAAATGGAAATTTGAAAAACCGAAACCGGTCCCATGATTTTATTGTTAATATGAATACAACAAGGTATGAGGGAACCGCTAGAATTAAAATTTTATTTTGAGGATTTGGACAATGTTACTAAGTCCCTTTAAGAGCAACTTACTAAGTAACTTCACCTCCTAAGATCCTTACAGAAATGTACAAACACACATGGTGTTCCAATAGTTATGTTAATATTTAAGCTCTCGTATTCGCTCTGGTGTCCCACGCGTTGCAGCTATAAAATAGCTCGGACTTGCTTTGCGAACAGATTTTACTACTCATGACCGATCATAAACTTTTATATTTATAATCGATTACATTTCTCTTTTAAATACTTCACTTTTGAAAACAATAAATCATGCAGTATATACACAGTAGAATATTATAAAAATTGTTATCATTGAGAAAACCAAGGAACCAAACGCTAATAATATACAAATATGTATATTCTTGTTTAATTATGGCATATACATGCCGGTTATAACACGTTTATACTTCCATCTAAACCACAACCATAATATAAATACGTACGTTTTATTTATGATCTATATATTTTGATGAATTGCTTAACTTTGGCGTACCAAGTAGCATGAATTAGACTTTCGGACAACCTAGTTAGCCGTTCATGCTGCCCATGTACGTGATCAATTTATTATATTTTGGAGGAGAAGTTGCTACTTGCAACTTTTCCAGTAATACAAACACAATATTGGGAGTTCGTAGTTTCAAACTGCGCATGCGCCAATTTCGGAGACGAAAATTCACTGTACGAAAAACATCGATATTGCCCGTTGTCCCATAGACCTTCGTGCAATTATTGTCACATTTGAAACGTGTTTTCACGGGTAATTTGGCTCGAAGTCATGAATGTTTTTCTGAATTAATCATAATGGACATCTTATATACATGAGACTGATTTTTGTTTTCTTTTTTTTTCTTCGGATTTTAACAAAAATGTCAACGTTCGTATCTGGGCTTTTATTGAAATCGTAAAGGCCCCATTCGTAGATTTGTGTGTACTTGTTTTCTTTTAAGTGTTGAAAACGGGCAAATATGTGATTTTTATTCTAATTTTTTTTTTATTTAGCCTGCTTCAAGTTTGAAAATTAAAATGAATGGTTATATTCATTCAATTTGAAATATTTTAGGATTAAGGTGAGTTTTTTTTTGTCAGGTCTTTCAAACGTAACGAAACACAAGCAGAATTTACGCACGCACGCGGAAATTCTGCATAGAGCTCCTGTACTTTAAATGCGTGCGTCACAGGCTGTGCCTTAAACGTACGCGTAAAGCCTCAAATTTGGTACAATCTTCCGAAAACCCGATTACGTCCGTCGCTCCATGGGCTAACTACGAACTCCCTTATTAGTAACAACGGTACTACTCCCTGCCCTAGCATAATTTCGTAAGACGTTTCAAGATTTCGTCTCGCCAAAACATTGTGTTAATGATACATGCAGTCATGAAAACAACGTGTGGAATTAAAATGTAACGCTTCACAACAATGTACAATGGCATGCGCAAGTTTGTGTAACTTTTGATACTGGGTCATTTTGTGTTTAATCTGTGCCCATTCAGCCATAAAGTGATGAATATCTCTGATTTTCGCACATAATGTACATAACAACTGCATAATACTTGTTGTAAAATGACATCTTAAAACAATTATTGGTTAAGGAATTATAAGCAGTTGTCTAGGGGGTAGTTACTTTTTTTGTTTCTTTTAGTAACATTGTCTAAATCCTCAAAATCCAATTGGAATTCTAGTGGTTCTCTAATACCTCGTTGTCTTCATAGAATTATATTACAGGCAATGCAGGAATTATTTATTTTTTATTTTAGGGGGCTACTTTTTTAATCTGATGGATATCACAAAATATTTCACATAATACCCTATGGTAATTTTAGGGGCTTCCTACTGATTTCAGAGGGCTATTTTGAAAATTAGGGGGCAAAATCGCCCTCAGACCCCATATATTTCCTACCCTGATGACAGGTATTGTTTTTTTCTGATTTTCATTTCGTTAAAAAGATATTTACGATAGATGTTCATATGTTAAACTATTCACTGGATATTAGTGCAATGAGTTAGTGATTATCGCTTTGCATCTTTGCTCATTTCTCGGCCATATGATATAACGTCCATTTAACTTTACATTTCCACACAATATACCCAGTGGACATATCAGATGACAACGATATACATCGTATCAACCATTCATCACTTTTTGCAAGTGAATTGTTGGCGTGCGCGCGCCGACAACCCATCGGCCGGTATCCTGTACATAAACATATCAGCGCGCTTCATCATTTGCAGTCAGATTTTAGCGCGAGTACGTCATTTACAAATAATTTGATTATACGTACGGCATAATTATGCTAGACAAAATATCTGTGTAATTATCTTGATATTACATGTACTTCCTTCCAGACGCGCTATTTGATAGGGTTCATTTCTTGAATAGTTCTTCATCTGTATACTATAATGACAGGAGTGTACCATTGTGTATAATTATACTGATTATCGCTACACCGGCCCATCTTGACTAATATTGATTTTACTTTCAAAAGGGTTCATAATTTCGTTCCTAGGCAAACTTTTTTTTGGGGGGCTAGATAATTAAAGGGTTTGTCATACATGTCCGTCTACTGAAGGCTCAAGTCATCGGACCTGCTTGCGTTTGTATAAATGTTTTTTTTCCTCGCAATAGGAGGGATATTGAGATCGCAGCTACGTGATATCACACTTATATAAATTATTGTTTCGGCGTAGATCGGCTGGTCTTGGCGCTTTCTTCATAATTCTTATCGCACAATTAGAACTGGTTAATTCAGTGATAGCTTCACACATTCTTGGATCGTGACTGATTTTTGGGAAGATCACAAGAATCACGAACGAACAAGCAAATAGACACTTTCGTCTTATTCTGCTCGGCTTGAGGATTTCGTATTGTTTATCACTAAACCGTCACTAATTCGTTTAGTGATTACGTTACAAAATCTTGGATCGTGACCAATTAGGGAAGATCACACATAAAATACTAATTAACAGTTGTTTCGTCGTACCGTATCTGCTCGTCCTGAAGCTTTTCTTCCGTTTATCACTACATTGACACTGGTTCGTTTAGTGATTACGTTACAAAGACTTGGATCTTGACAGTTTTGGAAGGATCGTCACTGACTTCAACGCGTTCACCTATTCTTCCTCAGCTTCATAAACACCAAATATGAGTATACGACAATAACATGGGCTAACGAGGCGGGGGAGATTTGGACACAATATTGGCCCGTATTCACAAAGGAGGTTTGTACAAACCATGGTTTGACCAAGGTTTACATCTATGGAATGCCATTTGTAAACTGATGGAGAAGGAATGTAAACTCCATACTTGTTAACAATGTTGATTTACAATTTACGGTATGCGAGCAGCATTCCATAGATGTAAACCATCGTCAAACCATGGTTTGTACAAACCTCCTACAAACCTCCTTTGTGAATACGGGCCAATATGCACTAGTATTCGGACAAAAAACACCAACATTTTCGGTCAAAATGTCAATAGTCACGGGATGTCAGATTGTTTAGTATTTTTGTCCGAATGAATGATAATTGATAACTATAATGTGCATTAAACAATTCATACGGGGAGACGTGTAATTTCGGGTAATATGGGCAGAACATACAAAAGTATTATGCCAATTTTCCATTTTATATTCACATTAAAGCGTTAAGAATATCTCTAAAACATTAAACATCTAGTAACTTTGTTGACATGTTCCAAAAGTGATGAATGGTAAATAGAATGTGAACAGTTGTAATACCTTATGTCCACTGAGTGATGTGTGAACATTCCACGGTAAATGAATGTCATAATAATATGAATGAATAATGAGCGAAAATGCAAAGTAGTATTTGACAACTTACTGCACTTACTTTGAACGCAATTATAATAATCCAACAAATCACTAGAATCGTATCTATATGGAGTTGATAACGACACTCAAAGAGTAAAATCCACCATATAATACATGACATTATCATACCCTAATATGACATCGAATTGCCCGAATTACGACATGGTTTTGTCCACATATAACTTAATTTTGCCCGAATTCGAGGTAATTTTGGCACGAATATGGTCGTTTTCAAATCTCCCGGGGGCTGCGACCCCCCCCCCCCCCCCCCCCCCCCCGCCTCCATAACAAAAAATAAATAAATAAAACAAAAACCCGCCTCCCACGCCTATAATATGCGTGGGCAGCAAAATTAGTAAGACATGGTAACATTCTGCCCACGTGTATACATTAATAATGTCTTTGAGATGAAAGACAAACAATCCGACAGCATTTTCACACAAACCCAATTAAATATTAATTGAGGCAAGGGGCTTGACCACCAAAAAGGGATATAGTTCGTTCAGTGACTGTAATTTGATAATCTAGATGAAGTTCTAAAATAGATAATTATTTAAAAATAAATAAGATAGCATTAGTTCGTGCGTCAATTTGTGAATCATTGAATCTTATCAAATGTGATGTTTTAACCTAAAGTGTCACACTTTCATTATACCATTCAATTGTTGTGGCTCGTAATGCACCCAGTTATGTTAATCTAGGATATTTTATGGCTTTAGGCGTTACGATAAGAAAAGCAAATTGCTTCGTAAAGCATTGTTCTACTTTATTTTGTGTGGTATACAGTATAATTATTACTATCGACGCATTTTCTTAAACATGTTAAAACAAACATATTTCCCCCTTTCAATCAATAATTTTGCAAGACTGTGTTCAGAATAGTTCTTGAACATATTTTAATCAAAGTGTTTGAATTAGATATGCTTACATTTATTTCATTCCAGTGAGAGGTAAGATGGCATTTCAAGCATCCTATATCTTAGTGGTTCATACGGATATGTGCATGTATCCACGCTTTAGGACATTTAAAGGGATCTAGTAACTTTGTTGTCGTTGACATGTGCAAAAAGTGATGAGTGGTTGATACAATGTATTGTTGTTATCTGATATGTCCACTGGGTGTTGTGTGAACATTTCAAGTTAAATGGACGTTATATGGCCGAGTAATGAGCAAAAATGCAAAGTGATATACACAAACTCATTGCATTCACTTGGTAGACGGTTTTGACGGTCCAGTGGATAATTTAACATCTGAACACTTCAATCGTAAGTATTTTTTTAACGAAAGGGAATTTAAAAACCCGAAACCTGTCCCATGCTTCTATTGTTGATACGAATGCAACAGGGTATTTAAGGAACCGCTAGAATTCCAATTGGATTATGAGGATTTGGACAATGTTACTATAGATCCCTTTAAGGAATAGCATGTCACCTCCGCACACAGTGTTACCAAAATCTATCCACTTTACGGCAGCGGTATTAGCGATAAGGGAACTTCCCCGAGATAACCCAGAGCCTTTTCACACGAGAACCTAATCGTGTTTGCAATCATGTTTACAATCACGGTGATTCTGTTGCCGACCTTCCACACGAGGAAAAAGACTTCGCGCAGACCGTGATTAGGATTCGCGATTCTGGCGACGTGTTTCTGTGTACGAACAAGGAGAGTACTATACAATGCATGCACTGTACTCGAAGCGAAGAGAGCAAGGTTTATCGGCGGAAGTGCAAGTAAGGTCACGTAAGCTCTTGGAGGTCAAGCCTTACACACGAGAGATTCCCACCGTGATACGAGTGAATCGTGATTAGAAAACACCTCCGGACCACGATTAGAGTTTCGCGATTCGCGATTCTTGTTTGCTTTCACACGGACAAAAAATACCGTGATTGGAGTGAAAAATTATTACAATCATGATTGCAAGCACAATTTGGCCCTCGTGTGAAAGGACTCCAAGTAATTCGCGTCATTGGGATTGCAGCTGTGTTGTAGAAATGGTGCGTCTTTCAACATACAATAGGATAAAATACAATTATATCCACTTTCATGCAGACCAAAATTAGTATCGGTAAGGTAGTAATATAACATGAAAAATGGCGTGCCTCCTCCACACATTAAAGGGGTAGTACAGTATTGGTAAGGCTGAGCTTTAGTAACCAAAACCTGCACAATAACATTACAAACTATAATTAAACTACACCGTGCTCGAAATGTATAGAAAATTACAAACGAAATAAGTAAAAACCCTGGTATAACTTAAAAAGAGCCATTAACACACAAGAGGGCTCTCTTTAAAAAAAAAGCATTAGTTTCAAACATTTTTCATACAAAATTATGCATGTCAGTGATGTTTGGTTGAAATAATGCCATTAAATAGAGATATCATCAACAACTATTAAAAAATCCGTTTTGAAAATTTTTGAAAAAGTGTAAGCATTTTTTAAATAAAAAAAAAAAAATCATCGAATAAATCTGGTCCACAGATTTATTCCGATGGGAAAATGTATTTAAAATGTCATTAAAATTGTATGCTCTTTCAAATTTCCCACTCAGTTTGTCATTATCTCACAAAAAAGTTATTTCGTGCAGTGCCCTCTATACCAAAACTAAACTACCCCTTTGAATAATGAAGCATCTATATCCACTTTCATTATATCAGTGGTTTACGGAAAACCAACACTATTGTATATCTTCTGGGACTATTATATCATTGCACTCTGTCTGAGTGTCTCTAGTGAAGACAGTCTAATTACTCACTGGACAATTGAAATTTGATTTTATGGGAGTTTTTTCTTTCATATACTGTATTCGTCTGTTTGCAATTAGGTCAGTTTTCTAAGAAGGATAGTAACATGATTTATGAATATAAATTTTAATTAATACCAACAGGAAAATGAAGTATACGTGGAATACGATGAACACAATAAAGACTCATTCAATGAACAGAAAGAGAATACAAATCAGATCGACCAAAATGTGAATAACCCATCAAATTGAAATGAATTTACAATTGCTGTGGTTATATAACCATGTACATAACATAGTACGTTACTTCATTAATACACAACAATAATTTGCTAAGGATTAGATGAATACAAACAAGAAACTTTTAATAAGAAGTAAGAAAATAAATGAAAGTAACCACAGGGGATTTTGGGGCGATCAACATACGGTCTCGATAGCGGTTTCGAATAGCTCCTCGTCTTGAAATTATATTACATTTGTATATGACTGTGATTACATAACCATAATTATACATAACACACGTTTATTCTTAAAGTAATCATAAAGATTTCCTTGTATTTAGATGAATGCCAAAACAAATATCTCAATGAAAAGTAAGATATAAAAAACACACAGGGAAGTAATAAGCTCGATATCAAATGTCTCATAATGGTCTCGAAGGCGGATTTAAATAGCTCCTCCGTTGATGTATACGAGGGGAAATATGCTATTTGAGTTTCATAATTTGATGGGTCAATTATTATGAGACTTACAAATTAACAGTTAATGAGACTGGACGATTTTTTTTCCTACGCGCTTAAAGGTTTGTTAAATATAGATTGAGAAAATACAGTCATATGAATTGATAATGATGAGAGACTCTAAGGAATATGGAACAGTTTTCCTAAACGTATATTGTTGGCGACATCTGCTTACACTAGTCTCCTTCAAAGGCCATGACCATAATTTTTCCTTCAGAATATTAAACAACTATTCTCATACTATCATATTATCGACTATTGTATGTGATGTATAAAATATGAAATTATATGTGTGTGTGTTTGTTGTTGTTTTTTGTTTTTTGTTTTGTTTTGTTTTTTTCTTTAGACTAAATTGTGTAAAATATGTCGTTTTCTTATAATTGTAAGATGTAAATACAGTACTTAATATTTTGTAATTTTGATGTATTGTTTTTATTTCAGGGACCGTCTGAAAAATAATATTTGGCTGAGTACGATTCCCTGGTGAAATAAAATGAAAATAAATCAATCAATAAAATACAACTACTTGTATTATCATTTTCATATGATAATCCTTGATTCAACACTTTACGTTTTTGTTTGAACAGCAGTGAACCACTGATTGGTCCCAATAGCATGAAGAGTATTGATTATACTCTCGTATGTTATTGTTCACTATTGCACTTTGATTTAAATACAAGGTGTTTCGCTACTGATATGGCGTTATTTGTTAAGTTTTTATTTAATTGGTACAATTTGTGAAACAGGTTATTGGATAATAATTAAAATGAATCACGTTTGCATTTGGGAGAAATCATTTATGAAACTTCCAACAAAAGTATATATTATTATTGGAAGCAAAATCAGCGAAATCACTACAAAAACGGCAATGAATAGAAATTGAAACGATTATGATAACAGTACAAAGATTGATACATAATTATGTTGGTCAATTAACAACCTGGTATAAGCAAGAGATGAATACGAAATGGCGGCGAGATAGGAAGAGAGTGAAATTAAAGGAAACGTAATAGATATATGCGAGAGAAAAAAGAAAGTTTGTGAAAGACCGAGAGAAGGGGGAGAGAGAGGGGGAGAGGGGGAGAGAAAGAAAGAAACTAGTTGAACGAGTGATGATAGAGAATAAGAAAAGAGGGCGTGGAGGGGAAGGGTGGCAGAGCGGGGGAGGAGTGAGGGAGGGGGAAAAGAAAATATGAAGAGAATAAGAGTAGGAGATCCTAAAGGAGAGGGAGAGAGGGGAAGAGAGAAAGGGGAGACATAACGATATAAAGTCATACACATAATAAAGAGTGTGGGAAAGTGATGGGGAATGAGAGTGAGAGGGGGGTAGAGAGGGGGTGGAATTACATACGGTATTTGCGTTGCTCATAGCATTGGAGAGAGTATGGAGAAGAGAGTCATACCACATTAGTCATGTCAGATGAAATAGCGTGCGATGAATTTCTCGCCTTCGTTGATTAAAACAAGAAACAAAAAACACATAATAAACACCATATGTCAATGCAATTATTCATGCATCATGATTAGACAAAATGGCATCCTATATATTTACGTTGGTAATGCTTGATATCAACCTTTATTTTATGTGTTCGCCTAGTAATGTAAAAATAAACAAACAAAACAAACAAACAAACACAAACGTAGGTAGGAGGGGGCAGTGTCCTACCCTATACCAGAAAGAACACAGTATATCACTGTCAGTGTGAATGCATTATGTTTCACAGTGTGGACCACAGTGTCAACACACGTTGTAGACTATGTGAAATGGGAATGTTATAACAGCGCCAACATTCATCACACTATATGACTGTATGAGCATACCGTGATACATCCTGCGTATACAGTCTGTAAAATAATGCGTTCACACTGGGCCGCGTATCACAGTGCGCTCACAATATGATGGGTGCCGACATTGTTAAAATTTGTGTTCACACACTGTTATTTCCGGTATAGTGTGGGCGGACTGGCGTACTGGGAACAGTGTTATGTAAACCTGAATTTTCACGTTCGTGTTGTTATAACAGTTTGCCGTGTAATGATGAGGGAAATGTGTTGGTGGAATGCATGGGCCCGTATTCATAAAAAACAAAATAATAAAACTAACAAAATAAATAATTGTGGTTGTTTGTGTTCAGCAACTATAATTAAAGAGATCATCTAACATAATTAGACATCTCATCTACAGTTGACTTAGAATGGAACTATATGTTACATAGCGGGTTCATGAGAACATTGTCTATTGATTATAATTAACTGGGAATACCACATGATTATACACGACATGATGACGATGATGGTGATGATGATGATGATGGTGATGATGGTGATGATGATGTCGTTATTGATGATAATGATGATGAAGGTGGTATTAATGGCGAATGATGGTGATGATGAAGATGATGATGATGATGATGATGATGATGATGATGATGATGATGATGATGATGATGATAATGGTGATGGTGGTGATGATGATGATGATGATGATGATGATGATGATGATGATAATGGTGATGGTGGTGATGATGATGATGATGATGATGATGATGATGATGATGATAATGATACTTCTGCTGCTGCTGCTGATGATGATGATAGTGATGAGGATGATAATAAGGATGTTGGTGATGATACTAATGATCGATATGAAGGTGACATGTTACCCTCCACCACCTCACCACCCCAGCCTATATACAGCACCATCGCCCTCTTTCTCTCTGTACGCATCGACACGTATGTAAATTGACTTAGATACTTTACACCCTTTTCGAGGATATTCTAACCGGCCCGTGTCTGAATATTAAGGTTAAAAAACACTTGGGTTCATTACGGTGATTCATGTTTTTCTTCGTATTAATAATAATAATAATAATAATAATAATAATAAATGTTTCTTTTTTTTGCGCATTTTAAAACCGGAGGAATTCTCAATGCGCTTTACATGATAAAACTTATAATCTACATTTAACATTTTAACTTGCGCCTACATGCATCAACAAACATAATTTACTGATTACAAATCAAAGTGCAGCTTAAATTACAAAATAAGTCAATAGTTATCAAATAAAAACAGATGTAGCTACAAGCTGAACAACAAACTAATGTATATCATTATAACAAAGGTGGGAGCAGTTAACAAAGTTACACAATGCATAATTACAAATATGCCATTTTGAATCGGTAGGTTTTAAGCTGTTCTTTAAAGATGTTGGGGTTGGATTAGGAACGAATTTCGTAAGGTAACAAGTTCCAGAAAGTTGGGCCGATAAAAGAGAATGAACGTTCTCCGTAGTTTGTTGTCTTTCATGGGACTACATGAAGAAATTGCTGGTTGACATTGTTGTTGAGTTATAATTATGTACAAAATATAAAGTAATAGCACCCTTATTTCGGGGCAAAGTTATACTACCTTACAGAGGTTCGACAGGGCAACGAACATCCTTACATTTTGAATTCACGTTTTTTAATATAATTGTACCATTTGTTTTTGTATTTAAATTGTTAGTAAAAATGTTGATATAAAATGTTGTTATAGTTTGTATTTATATAAATGTATGCAATTTTTAACATTTATAGTACCTCCATTGCTTTATTTACATTGACTGTTTTAATATTATATCATATGATCATATATATGTCTCTATAATTGTTGTAATACATTATATTTATTTCTGAGTTTAAATAATTATATTGTACGGTGGTTCTATTTTGCATTTTTTACAAATCTAACATCTTCACCATCAACATCATCATGTTTTTCGTCATTGCCATCGATGTCACTATCAAAGTCATAATCATCTTCATCATCATCATCATCATCATCATCATCATCATCATCATCATCATCATCATCATCATCCTCATCATCCTCATCATCCTCATCATCATCATCATTATGATGAATGAGTAAGGCATATGTGTACTCTCTGTACATTTTTGAAAATAAGCATAATGGCCCGAATTCCCATCAGTGGCTCAACTTGAGCCCGGCCTAAAATGACAAAGACTACCGGTAACCAGTTAAACCATTTTGCACCCGCATACCTTTTGTTTCGTTGCTACTGGTCCACGGAGATATTCTAATTGTTTCCTTTCATTATCCAGTCAATCTCTTGGGTTCTGATTATAGGCATCATGAAAACGGGCCCTTTGGAATTTAGACATAGTATAGTCGGTCATCAGGCAAATTGCGTCCTGGATCATCCTGGACATTGTATTTCTGGTGACCGGTTATACTATGACTGAATTTCAAAGGGCCCGATGTCATGACGCCTATAAGCAGCAGCAGAACTCAAGGGATTGACTTGATAATGAATATCAACAATTATAATATCTCAGGGGAACAATAGCAACGAAATAAAAGGACTGTTGGTTCAAAATGGTTAAACTGGTTACCAATTGTCTTTGTCTTTTTAATCCGTGCTCAAGTTGAGCCACTGATGAGAATTCGGGCCACTGTGTTTGAGGTCAGGTAAAATGGCGGATGTACCACATTAGTTTTACACCAAATAATATAATTATCAATATATTTCCTTTACAACAATAATTATCATTCTTTATCATGTCCTTCCCAGATGACGGATCGCATCCTCTCAATAACCATTGTTGCCATGGTTACCATGATGTGTCTTGCGTGTTTCTCAGAGGCCGGGATGGATGATGGATGCCGATTTTACAGTAAGTAATTACGTTATTTATTATTGTTTCGATTTGAATGTACATTTTATTTTAGCTGTCTTGATCAAATTAATGTATTCGTACCTAAATAACCCTGGAATTACCCTTATTTGTCCGCATTATGGTTTATAATTTGCCACAGACATCCTTTTTTAATACTATTTCAACAATGTTGATCAGTTTGTTCGGTCAACAGAGTGGATTTCTGTATTTGTTCCCATTATTGTCATGTTTGACACGGCTGCTCTAGATTTAGTAATAGGGTGTTTTCGCTCAGCGACGTACGGGGCTTTCAGCGATGCAGAAACGATCCATTGGAACGTCCGCCGCGCTAAAACAACTCTCGTTTACAAGCAGTTTCGCTAATTCGGTGAACGCGAACGTAGACTCGAATCGTTTCAGCTGGCACCGCACTACACGTGCGAGCGATTGTGATGAATGTTTACCTCGCTACAAGCGCGCTGATTGGTTGTTGCCTTATCGGGCGGTCGCATAATGACGGCCGTAATTCTGACCAAATCCCGTCGGTGATTTCAACCCAAGAACGGTCTGTCCGCTGTTACTATATATAGGACGCTCTCGATTTTGCACACGAACCGCATGATTCTCCGTCCGCGTTGATGTTGCGAAGACAGCCTAATGGTAATTTTGGACGACATGGTTTGTACGGGCAATGGCTGCAGTTTCTTCACTGCAAGGAATTATAATATACTAACACGTGTGGTATAGACCGCTGTACTATGTCATGTATTATGTCATGTATTTCTTATTTCTTATTTGTTACTTTGACTTTGGTGTTGTATTGTTTTTATGCTATCGTGTTTACTAGTTTTCTTATTTAGACAGACCACCAGTGCGCTTAGAAACGCCCATATAAAGCGCCATACAAATGCAATTATTATTATTATTACTAAGCCAAGTTAAGTACGCGGCCGGTTAAAAAACAGGCACAATCCAAAGATTGTAATTTGTATAGTTAACTTGATTAATATTGAAACGTACTCCTAATAAACCTATCAGGATATTATGCTGTAAATTCATAATATTGAACAAAAAATTATTCAGTTTGAAAAAACCTCAACTTAAATGGCATATTACGATCAAGTTTATTCTACACACACTTATTTAACATTGTTAAAAAGTAACTGCGCCGATGTTTCAAGTAAGATGTATTACTTTGTGACATTTTTCTCCGTATTTTAGTTGTCCGTCAAGTATCGCTACATAATCGATTATTATAATGGTGATCGATATAATATTGTTGTAATCGATATAACACATTATAACATCGATCATGTAATTTTAATTTCGATTATTCTTATTTTTTTAAACAAATAATCTTCATTCTAAGTCTGTACTCATTGTTCTTTTAATAATTATTAGTATGCTGACATTACTAGCGTTTGTAAACATAACCTGTAATGTTGATGAATGAATACAATGAACTTTACTTCCTCTAAATGCAGTTCTGGTCTCATAATATGATGATTTGCTTTACATAAACTTGTTTGATTGTTAAGTGATATTGGAAAATGAATAGCACATGTAGTATGTTACATTAATTATATATCAGTTATAACAAAAAATAAAATAAGAACATAATTATGTATAATAATAAGATGGTATAATTATGCGCTAATACGATTTTTTTTTTAATTGTATATTTTGACACATGTTTTAATGAATTAATGAATTAATAATGTCATGGCAATGCATGTCTATACACAAATAATTTTCGATTTTGGACCAATAAAATGAAACTGAAATTGAATTGAATTTGTAGCAGCACTAGTAGTAGTTATATTGGTTATATAATGTACGGACGTGCTGAAGAACGGACACTGGCTGGAGCTAGTTACTGTAGACGAATAAAATAAACTCATAGTTATTACTATACATAGTATTATAATCACCGTCATCATCATCATCGTCGTCATCATCGTCATCATCATCATCGTCATCATCATCATCATCATCATTATCATCATCCTCATCATCACTATCTTTATAATCATCTCATTCATTGATGTTGTCATTATTTATACACACAGGGAGGCAGTGCAAGTACCGCGACACTACGTACAACCAATGGGACGCGTGGTCGAAGGATAACTGCAGGGATTGTGTGTGCCTGGGAGAAGGCTACGGATTTCGCTGCTGTCAAACGTAAGGATGTATATATATACAACAACGATGACTTTTATATAGGGGTGCAAGGGGACCATCGAAATGATAACAAAATATATATATTGAGCAAAACATTTGCATAAAATAAAGATTTTACTTTTTAAACAGAAACTCACTTTTGCATGAGGCCTACTGACATAACTCGAAACAATATAATTATGATCCATGTTTATGTCATTTTAATGAATGCATTTTCTTATTTTTTATATAAGGAAGTGGTTTCTTAAATAATTCTTGTTTTTTTATTTCGCACTTCTTTAATATAAATCCATGGTATCCAAATCTAGACAGGATATATTAATATTCAATAAAACGCTATAATAATCAATATGGATTTATTTTTTTTGTATTTTGCTATGTACATTAATTTTTCATACAAATACAAAACATGGTATACAATATATATTTGATAATAAACACGAATAATGACGACATCGGTACCACAAATATGAATTGGGTAAAATTGAAAAGCTTAGTTCAAAAACGTGTTAAATCCACTTTTCATCATTTTTCACTTTTTCGAACAAATCTATGCTTCATCATTCACTATTCACACAATCTGGCACTTTCAGGTAAATAAATTTCCAATTAGAAACATGAAAATGTAAGGGTATATAAATGACTTTGTTTCCAAAAACGTGTTAAATCCATTTGTGTTTGTTTCCAAAACGTGTTAAATCCATCAGAGCCACGCCTTCCCCGACTGACCAATCAGTGAACAGCATATTATGACCTATTTTTGACCCCGTGTGGTCGGTCGTCCGTTACAAATAGTTTTGTGGAGCGAACCATTCCCACAGTTTTTGAGACATTTTGATGAAACTTGGTATGCTTAATATTCTTAAGATAAGGGTGTGCAATACACATTTTTGTGAATGTTAGATAAGCTGGTGCCATGGTAACCACAATTTTGCCCCAAAAGTATGAAAATCTTGTGGAGCAAAATACTTCCACAGCTTTTGAGAAATTTTGAGCAATATTCTTCTTTTTTTGTCATGATATTTCATGTATTTCCCTTTCGATATCCAACAATAAGTTAAATTAATTCGCATTTTTATTAATTAATTTTCTCCACTTTTTCACCAAGCGATTCCCATTTTATAAAAGAAATTAAACATCATAATCGATTCTGACACATAGGCCTTGATCGATATGCGTGTGTATACGCGGAAATTGTATGATAAAATAACATAACTTATAATTACCTAAAATATTTTGATAAATATGGTAAGATTGAACATTTGAATTAATAACATGACGTTGATCCGTGGTCGGGTCCCTGTCCCATGGTGATACAGAGCGGTCCCAGACGTAAATAATCGTAATTGATTTAGCCAACGCGTTTGTATGTAAAGCCCTCTGCAGACAGAGCCGACTCGACCCGATCCGACTGGTTTCAATCAGGCTAAAGTTGGGCCCGGTCGGTCGGAGCCGATTCATAGTGTTGAATCGACCCCGACTGGCATCCAACTGTCTCTCGACTGGCAAAATGTGTGTCGCGAGGCACTGCAAACTGAGCCGAATCCAGTCGAATCGGGTCGAGTCGGCTCTGTCTGCAGAGGGCTTAAGAGTAAACAAATACAAATCAACCAACCACATAAAGACTTGGCTCCGATACTGTATCAAGACGGTTACGAATGATTAAATATTTCAGCAACACAAATTCAGTAATTTTCCAAACAAGTAACATTATACAAACATACAGACAAATACTTTTTGCATAGTTGTTTGCATAAACAACATATTTCTGAAGCTTATTAATGCACGTAACATTACAATTAGATACATTTCAATTATAATCGATCAAGAACCAACGATCGATAGAGCATTGCTATAAAAGTGAAACTAATATTATACAATGTTCTGTAAACTATACCACAATTGTTACATTTGAATTCACTGCAACTAACTCTACACATTATTACAAGACAATTAAGGTTGTAAGTTATAACCATATAATCTGGGATTATAGTAATAAGAACATGTGTATAAGTGTAAGCTATTTTTGTTTAACTGTATTGTATGCATCTTGCATTATACATATTCATCATCACATTTCCTCTGACGGTGTCAATTTTGCGAAAGCAACACTTTTTACAAGGAGTTGAGGACAGGCAAGTTGGGAAGGAGAAGTTACTTCGATTTCCAACGACTCGCTCTGTATCCACACTCCTAGAATATAACCTAAAGCAGCAAGCTAGCCAACTACCGTCATGCATGGTGACTAATGCTACGGTCACAAATGGTCCGATTTGGGCTACGGCGCCCGTACGATGCCACTTTCAGGTGAAATATTGCGGGGATCTTGCGGCGCCCACACGGGTGCCGTGCACGTGGCTATCGTACGGTCGCCGTTGCATTTTTTGTATTATGGAGGTTCATTATGTTTATTTCCAAAACGTGTTAAATCCATGTTTGTTTCCAAAACGTGTTAAATCCAAAACAAAATAAAAAATCAAATTAAAGGGATAGTTGAGTTTTGGTATAGAGGGCGCTACGCAAAATAATTTTTTGTGAGATAATGAAAACTGAGTGTCAAATTCAAAAGAGCATACAATTTTAATGACAGAATAAACTTAATTTGATCAAAATCGGTTCAGAAATAGCTGAAATATCCATAAACATAACCATTTGTAATAAAATTTCAAAGAGGTTTTTAGATAGTTGTTGATTATCTCTCTATCTAATCACTATATAGTTCCAATACCTCAAACATCACCACCCTCAATAGACAAACTGAGACCAATTGCACTTACCAGCCATTTCGCAAAACTTGCCGAACTCTTTGTTTGCAAGATGCTGCTCGCTGACATCAGTGGAAACATTGATCACCATCAGTATTGAAATCGACTAGGTATGTCAACCTCTCATTACCTGGTATATCTACTGACTACTGGAATACTTGTATTCACATGCTGACAAAACAGGATATACATCGACGGTGGTGATGACAGATTTTTCCAAGGCATTTGACTTGGTTGACCACAACATTGCCATTCAGAAGATCTACGCACTGGGTGCCAGCCCAGAACTTATACCATGGTTGTCCAGCTTTCTATCACAGCGGACGCAGCAAGTCCGTTACCGTGGCAAACTGTCAGAACCAGAGGTGACGAATGCAGGAGTTCCACAGGGTACACGCCTAGGACCAATCCTTTTCCTCGCAATAGTTAACGATGCACTAGACCAATCAACTATACCCAGGTGGAAATATGTTGATGACTTGACAATAGCTGAAAGCCGAAAGTCGACCACAGGGAGTAACATATCGCAAACTGTCCGTGAGTTGGAAGCATGGTGCGAATCCACGCGCATGAAGTTAAATCCAGTCAAATGTCAATACCTCAAAATATCATTTAGTAGACAACCCGCAGACCCCGAACCTGTTTCTAATCAACAATCAACAATTTCTAATCAACCGATCCCAGAGTGCGACCATGTAAAATTGCTAGGCGTTACAATCCAGAATGACCTGAAATGGAACAATCATGTATGCGACATTGTTTCAAGGTCAAGTAGAAAGTTATACATGCTTAGAACTCTAAAAAAGTTCGGCCTTCTAGCAGATGACTTACTGACCGTGTTCCAATCGTACATTAGGCCCATCACTGAATACTGCGCACCGGTTTGGCACTCTTCACTTACCTTAGCGGAATCAGACGAGATAGAGAGTATAGAGAAAAGGGCACTACGTATCATACTCGGCCCAGAGTACCAAACCTACGAGAACGCACTCTTAACCACAAAACTCACCACTTTGGCGGAAAGACGTATCCAATTGTGTGTCAAGTTTGCAAAATCAATTGAGAAAAACTTTCCCCAATGGTTGCCACCAAAGCAGTCTGAACTCCGTGCACTGCGTTTTAGTGATCAATATAGGACTGTGAAATGTAGAACAGAGCGCTATCGGAAGAGTGCTCTCCCTTTCCTAGTGAGACTCTTAAACCAGAATTGAAACTAGAACTGACATTTTACTATCATAAACTTTAAAAAAAAAACTTTTTATTATATTTATGAATCTCATTTTGTGCAATCTCTTTAGATGGACTTGCCAGATAGTGCCATGTATAATTCTCACAATGTATTATAAATCCTATTCAAGTTACTCTAGCAATTTTCACATATTTTTACCTGGATAGTTTCATTAATATTATAGCTTGCAATATATTTCTTGATTTTATATATATGTATTCATTAAGTTGTATTTAGAATATAATCATATAATATAAACCCCTGGACATTTTCTTTACGCTAATTTAATTTATTTGATTGAAGTACTCACATTTGAGTCATGCAATACAACCCAACATGGCTTTATTTATAACCTGTAATTTAATGTTATGATTGACAGTTTATAGCTGTTTGCTCTCCTGTGCATTACTATTGATTAATTTGCTTGTAATTCTCACTCATTTAGTCATATTTTAAATTCATTGTTTGCATTTGTTTGTACATGTATAAATCATTTTAATAGGAACTTAAGTTTTAATAGACACCATATATGCTTTAAAAGCTCTTGTAATGAGTTTAATTGAACTGAAGATTACACATTCGTTAAATAAGTTAAGCTACTTCATGTAAAAGCTTTTAATTCTGATAATACGTATTTGATTTACACTTATTATTCCGCATATTTTGATAATTTGATAGGCATTATTTAGATTCTGCCACTATTACATGCCAATCATTTGTATTCTTATTTATATTTTGTATCTGTATAATATCATGTATATTTTCTTTCAATGAACAGATAAATGTAATTTTTGATGTTTTTTACCATGTAAATTCACTTGTAATTTAGCCTTTTGGCTACAAATAGTTGAATAAAATACCTTGAATTGAATTGAATTGAATTGAATTATTTCAACAAAACATCACATGCACAATATTTGATTTAAGATGGTTTAAAGAAATGCGTTTTTTGAAAGCGCCCTCTTTAGTTAAGGCTCTTTTTGAATGATACTAGGCTTTTTACTTAGTCGTTTGTAATTTGTTTATTCCTTTTGAGCATGATGGAGTTATGAATATTAGTTTGTACTGTAATGATGCAGGTTTTGGTTACTACAATTCAGTTTGACTAAAACTGTACTCTCTCTCTGCCAGAACTAAACCATCCCTTTAATTAGGGAATCAATATTTTTTGGAAGGGTGGTTATATGATCGTATGATATAGAATGTATCTTGTGCTGCAATATCTTGGCATTAGAGAAATTGGAAATCTGTGAAAAAAAAAGACGTTCCTTTTCTCCCCTTTCTCTAAAGTGGATTTAACACGTTTTGGAAACAAACCCTTTAATGTAGAAACATATTAGGCATCATAGGTAAGTCCATTGAAACAAATTAGTAGAATTATTCTACTATTATACTGCATAATTGTATAATAACATAAAGGTGATTCAATTACTAACGCATACAATGTAGACTATGTTTATTTTATTTTTATTTTTATCAGGTACTGGACTCCTTTCTTTGATCAGAATGAATGTGAAGCGAAGCTCGATAGAGACAGCTGTACAGTATCAGTCTACAGGAAAGACGACCCTGAACAACCCTGCCATGTCTTCGCCGGAATTCTGTAATAGCGCCATCTACGTCAAATCATTTACTAGTACATTTATTATTTTGAAGAGCTTAGTTCCCAACGGCGCTAGAGTGACTATCCATAACAAATAACTCAGCGATATCGGTACATTAATTAGCTACATAGCTATCTACAATTCCAATTTTTGGACAAAATTACGCAATAAAAATCAAAATAATTTATGGAACATTCCATTTTCATATTGGCATGTAAACAAATTTTGTCAAAGAAATCGGCATTACTTCAAAATTGAAAACGTGGATTTAGCGCATTTTGGAATTAAACTGCTCATGTGGCATGTTATTCTGTTTAGTTCCAGGGGGGTGTTTCACAGAGATCCTAAGTTGATCTTAGCACTAAGATGGTCTTAAATATTATGGAAAGGCATAAGTGTATTGAAACACTTTTGTAAAAGTTATGATGAAATGCATACAATTTTGATTCAAATCATATTATTTTTTAATTATCAAAGAGATTTCATGAATTTTATGTGAAGATTATGAATCTTTTTGATAGTTAGAAAATATATATGATTTGAATCAACATTGTATGCATTTCAACATAACTTTCATAAAACTGTTTCAAGACACTAATGGCTTTCCATAATATTTAAGACCACCTTGGTGCTAAGATCAACTAAGGATCTTTGTGAAACCCCCCCAGGCAATCTCACTATTGTATGGTACATAATTCAGGGGATGATAAATTTGTTGACAGGTTGAATCATTGACAGGTAGTGAAAAAATGGACTAATGATAGCACAGAATGCTGGTATGTGTATATTGTATTTATGAGCTGGTATTCTATAATAGCGCCATCTCCGTCAATAATATGTGCAATGTGGACCGTGTAATTATTAATTTATAATCAATCCGGCCCGGGCCCGTTGCAAAAAGAGATGCAATTGATTGTAAGTTACAACTAATTTGTAAGTCAGATCATGGCCCCGTTGCAGAAAGCGATACAATCGATTGTAAGTTACAAACGATTGTAAGTCAGAAAATGTGCGCGTTTCAACCAATCAGATGTGTGCATTCAGAATACGTGATCTGATTGACATTGTATCTCTTTCAATCTGCAACGGAGCCCACGTGTTCTAAATGCGCCAAACTGATCGGTTCAAACGCGCCATTTTTTAGACTTCCAATCAATTGTAATGTTCAATCGATCGTATCTCTTTCTGCAACGGTACCCTAGTGTATTATTTATTATGGATCCTTCTTTGTGCTTGTTTTGAACTACTTTTTAGTGAAGTTATATGATAGTATTGATTTTTGGTACATTATAAAATATGCCTGAACAAAAGTTATTCTATTTTCATACGAGCCTTGTCGTACCTAGGCTCTGAACTATGTTGTACCTTAAAGGGATCTAGTAACTTTGTTGACATGTGCAAAAAGTGATGAATGGTTGATGCAATGTATATTGTTGTTATCTCATATGTCCACAGGGTATTGTGTGAACATTTCAAGTCAAGTCATGGCCAAGTAATGAGCGAAAATGCAAAGTGATAGTCACTAACTCACTGCACTCACTTTGTACACGATAAGAAAAACTCCGGGAGAGTTTTTCTTATCTGAATACTTCGATCGTACATATCTTTGTAACGAAAGGGAAATTTGAAAAACCGAAACCTGTCCCATGATTTTATTGGTAATACGAATACTACAAGGTATGAGGGAACCGCTAGAATAAAAATTTTATTTTTAGGATTTGGACAATGTTACTAAGTCCCTTTAAAGGGATTCCTGTAAAGTGTCAAACTCCACGAAAAATTACTTGGAGCTTCCTCGTTTCTCTTCTACCGTGTTGTTTAGCTAATGCTAAGAGAAGAATAAAATAGGGTTAGATTTTTTCAATTGCCCTTTAGTATGACGATATCTATCATTCAGCTCAAAAGCGTTAATTAACGGTCATAAACCTCATAAACGTCCGTTGTAAAAGCTGACGCATATTTTCGCCTTTTTAACCAGGAGAGCAGTGTTATTTTTCAATGAAACTTTCACACATCATTCAGACATGATTTGGGTATAGGATTGCAGTCTCAAATGTCAGTTTGGGCAATATCTTACACTTTACAGGCCTCCCTTTAAAGTCTATTGGTTCTCTCAGTATACTGTTTTGCATTAATAGAAGCAAGTTTCGGTTTTTCAAATTTCCATTTCGTTCAAGGGTTATTCACGTTTGAAGTGTTCGAATGTTAAACTATCTACGGGATCGTTTAAGCAGTGTACACAGTAAGTGCAATGATTTAGTGAATATCACGTTGCATTTTTGCTCATTTCTCGGCTAAATAACATCCAATTAACGTGGAATGTTCACACATTACTTTCTGGTCATATCAGATCACACAAACACACATTTTGTATTACTCACGCATCACTTTTGCACTTGTCAACAAAGTTACTAGATACATTTAATTGGGATTGTATAATGGCGGTAACGTTTAATATTGAACTACACTTGCAATGCAGTCAAAATGACTTCAGACACGTCATGTATTCGGTGATATGTTTACGACTGTCGATTAACTTCGGTCCCCCAGTCTATCAAACAATTGTATTAATTAATAAAACAAAATACATGCAATAAGAAAATACGTACATACTTATAATATACATGCTATGTCTAATTATGCACCGAAGAATAATACGTTTCTTATCATAACGCTTTATAGTCTAGTATAGGTAGTGTATTCAGCTGCAGCTTTATTAGTAAAATATTGGAGTCCGTAATATCGCCAGCTACGACAAGGGCATGTACAGTGTGGCCCGCTCGAACGTCTCGAAGAGAATGACATTCTAATAAACTGTGATATTATGCAGGTAAATCATTGTCTTTGCCTTTGCATTATTTGTTTACTGCTCTAATGACATACATTGTCTAAAGTCAACACTAATATTTCATTTAAAATGGTTGAAAACAATTAATTTTAAGAGAGCGCCATCTTGAGTTTTAGGCTTTTAGCGGCTCTTTTTAAGTGATAACAGGCTTTTTACTCTGTCATTTTAAAGTTTGTATTCCTATCAACCACTCGTCACTTTTTGCACATGTCAACAAAGTTACTAGATCCCTTTAAGCCAATATGAACAAATGTTAAATAGATACTAAAATCTGGTCTACTGATCAACGGACTATCAACATTATAAAGCTATTCATGGTTGCCACTCAAGGCTGTCAGTCTCCGCACTATTGTTCAAACTACACGGATAAACCTTTGTTCGTGGATTAAACTCGTTAATAGATCATCAACACTCAATGGATTTACAGTTAACGGGTGTCAAGACTGGTGTCAATGGGTGATTATTCTCAACTACCTATTATTGATCCCCCATTGGGGGTCCGCACATTCAAACTGAGACCGGGGGTCCAAGAGCTCATAATATGTGATTAAAGGGATACTTTGTTGACATGTGCATCCAATGGCACATGCTTGATAAAACCTTGTAATATGTGTATTTATGTGATCCGATATGTCCACAGAGTAATGTGGGAACATTACATGGTAAATGAATGTCATTTGACGGAGAACTGAGCGAATATGCATAGTGGTACTTGTTAACTAATGGCACTAATTTGTTACACAGTTTAACATTTTCACAGGGAGACATTTACATCAGAACACTTCAATTCAATCATACATATCAAGAGACGCTCGGAAAACCGAAACCTGTACGACGCTTGCATTAAGTAATACGAATACAATGAGGTATGTGAGAACTGCTTGATTTCCAAGTAAGTTTGGTTGATTGTTGACAATGTTACTTGATCCCTTTAAACGGACTTCGTTACATTGTCCAAATCCTCGAAATCCCATTGGAATTCTAGCGGTTCCCTCATACCTTGTTGTAAAAGCATGGGACATGCTTCGGTTTTTCAAATTGTCCTTTCGTTAAAAAGATATTTACGATTGAAGTGTTCAGATGTTAAATTATCCACTGGACCGTCAACACCGTGTGCAAAGTGGGTGCAATGGGTTAGTGAACATCACTTTGCATTATTGCTCATTACTCGGCCATGTAAGTTCCATTGAACATGACATTTTTACTCAATACCCAGTTGGACATATTAGATAACGACAATATACATTGAATCAACGATTCATCACTTTTTGCACATGTCAACAAAGTTACTAGATCCCTTTAAGCTTATCGAGTATGAAACTACAGACAAAGGATCAGGTAAGGATGAATCCCAATCCCAATACAATACTTACCAAAGTATATAAGTATGATACAGTTAGGGCAATGTGAGGCAAATATAAGTTGGCATAATATTAAGTTGATGGTTGGAAAATAAGGGATCTACTAGCAAAACTAAAAAACAAAGCAACAAAACAGAAGAGAACAAAACATACCAAACCAGAACCCACATTTTTCTAAGTTTTCAGAAGTATCAAATAAAAAGTTGCGTTAGACCACGGGGAAATAAAACTGAGAAGGGGAGAAGAATATTTCGTGAAAATAAATGTGCCTAAACTTTGTCTCCTGACCTTGAATGTTTGGCCCCGATAAAGATACGGGATCAAATCACATCTGACGGGAAACTTTTACATACTTTCGCGTTCTCATTTTGTTTTCCCCTAAATGTAAACGCTTCACATAAATGTTACAAACAATCAAAAGTCACATATGTTTCCACTATCTCCAACCTTCAGCATCATTATTTGGGCATAACATGCCTAGAATTAGCCTCTTGTCAAGGCCCTGTCTATTATTGAATGTCCTAGATCACCTTCGTCGTGTTAAATGACATGTACGATGTGGGCGAAGTGAACAATTATATCGTATCATTAGCCTTTAATATAGGCTATCACATCATCTGCGTTTGTGTTCGGGATTAAGTTATTTGTAGTGTTCAAATCCCGATGGAACCATTAAAAGTCACATTTGTAACAAATATGTGTAACTCTTGGCACCCTGCCCTTAATTGATATGCCATTGTTATGCAAGTTCCATCCCCCATGAACTTGAACGAACGTTTCAAAATCGCATCACGACTCATGGTCGTATGAACCCCCCCCCCCCCCACCCCCACCCCTTTCCCGTCCTCCCCCAACAACAACATGAGGACTGATATAGGTCTCCAGTCAGCAGGTCAGATGAAAAACTAAACAACACATGAAACAGAAGCAATCATCAAGTAGGGTCAATATCACCTTCAATAATTCATTTTTGTTAGAAATTGCATATTATTTGCCTAGCAAATATGCTATGTTCTCGCCAAATTGTACATAATTATGTCATGTACATTTAATTACCCGAAAATTACATTTCTCGTCTGCAGCTGCAGTGTAGGTGTCCTTTACTAAATGTTTGTTTAAGATTTTCGGGGGACGGGATATCAGATATCTCACTTGACAATATTGGGGGGGGGGGGGGGGGGGGGGCGGGTGAGGGGTGCGGTTATAAAGTTCAGCCCCAATAGAGTGGTGAAGTGTGATGTCATAAATGATGTCATAAACATTTTTTTTAGAATTTCTAAATTTGGACTTCATTTTCAGAAAGAGCATAACTAATAATGACTAAATACCGAAAATCAAAGGAATAGGTTAAGTATTGGCTGAGATATGTCCATCCGAATGATTTTTTTGTCAATGGGCAATCAGTGCTATAGTGCACTGGTTCATACATTTATGAACCAGTGCACTATAACACTGATTGCCCATTGAAGTCAAATTCACTCGGATGGGCATATCTCAGCCAATACGTAACCTATACCTTTGATATTCGGTATTTGGACATTATTTGTTATGCTCTTTCTGAAAATGAAGTCCAAATTTGAAAATTATAAAAAAGTGTTTTTATGACATCATGGCTTCTGCACCTCAAATACACTATACTGTACAAACAAAACGAAACATCTGATTGGAAGAAAAACACTACTTTTTGTTGGTCGAGCATGTGAATCTCCCGTATATACAGCGTCATTTTTACGGTCCAAGTTCTGTTTGACGATGTGACTGAGCCTTTATAATTTTAGTTCATGCTTGTAAGTTGTAGGACGGCATGTCCTCAAAAATGATATCATATTCCACCCTTAAGGAGAGTGGAAGAGTCCAATTTACCCTTTCCACCCAACGTCCCCTGCGGACCGTTAAATGTGTGCCGTGGGGTAGTCAAAGCCAGACTAAATGGAGGGATCCTCGAGAGACACTTTAACTCGGATCTGAAAGAATTCGCTTCTATAGACGTGTTCCCAGCAGCAAAGAGGGTAATTCGATAGTGAAACTTGACCAAATCTAGGACGGGGAGTTCAGGCTTTATTTCCGTTTCACTTTATGGAACCAAATTTCACATCGTGCCATTTTTGTATTTGCAGCTCAAGGTATGTGCAAACTATGATGAACTATCGTCGGTTATCGTCCGAGTTATTCGTATGTTGTTTTCTTGAGAAACACACGCTAAACTGAACTAGTGGTACGGTCCGGATTCGAATCCAAGGCCGCGTCTTCCTGATGGAAGCGCGGTTCCAGACGTAAATTGTCGTTATCGTTTGAACGCGTGTGTAAACAAAAAGCAAACGACATACCAAAACAAAACCAACATTACCATGCAACAAACCAACTGGAAGCGATATGATTATAACATTCACATAGTCAAGGACACTTGTTTTATTTGCATCACGTTTCGAATTTGGTTGTGAAATATCAAATATGCAAATTAAATGAAGCTAT